>JAHWFP010148825.1:0-22135 GCA_023313725.1 Lithobius niger
ACTTCTTTGAAATATGTTAGAATGTGGCATCAGAAAATTTGCATTTTAAGGTTTTCCCACTATTGTGTACTGGAATACGTTTTGTCTCACATTCGTTAAACACGAAATTGGTACTACAATTTTAATTCTAAGGATTGATTGCCAGAACGAATCCATCTACATTGTAGCAAGCTTCATTTATAAGCAGATTCACTGTCACGCACTAATGCTACAGAAATTCTGCCAGAATACGTAAAATAAATAAGTACTCTAAAGAAGCAGGATTCGGCAGTGATGTACCATAAATTGCTTCAATTCCTCGGAATGCTCTAGGGAAGCGTTCCCCCCAAACTCCGAGCTGGCTTTATTCGTCCCCCTCCACAATGTTTCTTGTCTGTGCCACTGGACAAAGTAACGGAGGCGCTTTCTCATTACCGAACACTTTTTAGGCTGACAAGTTTCGATTACCCATATTTTAAACAATTTTTAGCACTAATAACCAGTGACGCCAAAATTGAAAGATATATGAATGTGTAAAGGATTTTGAAGCGGGAGCCTTCCTCCCCCCCCCCCTGCTTCAGAGTAGAAGTACCCTAAAAATGCACTCTTGCGCTGTGTCATGTATAAGCGATGAATAAGAATTTTCTAGCAATTAACCTATATCATAAATAGAAGGAAAATAAACACGAAAAGTTACAGGATTTTTTTTTTAAAGGTTTATAAATTTTTTTTAATGTCATTTATTGTTTTGCCGAAAAGGGTACCTGCTGAAGATTAGTATTTGAAGTAGCACACACCTTACAAAATCAGCTAGAGTAGAATTCGACCATAGATAATGAACGGCTTCTCAATAAAAATGCTGCAGCATACAATTCACACTTCAAGGGTTTTACACCATTATGCATTCGACTACATTGCTACACACTTTTACAACGAAATTGTAGCTTTTTTAAATTTTCACTTAAGTGTCTCATTAACAAAACGTTGACTATGCATTGTAATATTTCTTACTTCGAAAACGGATACTAATCAAAATATCTGGCATTTAAAAGTTGTCTATTTTTTTTAATTATGTATGAAAAGCGGCACCACTACTGTTGCATTTCCAGGTTTTCACACCGTTTTGTATACGAGTATACATCGTCTGATATTCACGTTCCAGAAGATAATTGCGTACTTCAAACTTGATTTAAGGAACGATCGGTAGAAAAAATTCATTTACGTTGCAACAAGCCTCATTCACCAGAAATTGCAGTACCCCATACTATGTTTTTAATAGGCTACTCGTCACAAAAACATTAAGACACTTCTCGCCCCCAAACGCAACTAAACATGAGCTTCAGTTAAAAGGCTTTACTATGGTTTCCACATTTAAACAGTTTCTCACTGTTTTGTCGTAGAATGTAGAAAAAGGAGCAGAAAATCTCACAAATCATAATACGACGTGTCACACTTTAGATATAATCAGCTTCCTGTCTTTCGACTTAAAATGTGCAACAGATAATAGTAGATATGCCTTACCACAAATTTCACTGTTTAGGGCTTATCTCCAGTATGAACACGGACCACCAACAAAATAATTGCACTAAGTGAGCAAACATTTTTTGCCATATTATCAAACTATTTTCTTGTTGTTTATAAAGTTGAATTTCCTCATCTGTCCCTTTCTGGCAGTTGA
Source organism: Lithobius niger (assembly GCA_023313725.1). Classification (NCBI taxonomy): domain Eukaryota; kingdom Metazoa; phylum Arthropoda; class Chilopoda; order Lithobiomorpha; family Lithobiidae; genus Lithobius; species Lithobius niger. Next base: position 1,658 of record JAHWFP010148825.1, read on the forward strand.
CTTGGAAGATTTCACTTTTTTAGTTGAAGCACGAGTGGCACATTACATAACACATGTCATGGCATTCTATGTAACCAAACTGCTTCGTGATTTGTTAAAAATAATATCGAAAATAGTTTAGAATATAGCTTAATGAATTTTATTCGTCGAGAATTCCAAAGAATATTTTAAATAAGAATTTATGAATAACATTGAGAGCCCACAAACTAGCTGTAAATGATAGTGAAGTTTTAAAAAGCACATATTACTGGCGCCATCTAGTTTTTGAAATTGAAAGTTTTCGTTGTTTAGTTCCAAGGGTGTTCGAGGCGAGTCTCTGTGCTCGGTCAAACGCTAGGCCACCACCCTAATAGAAGTCTGTTACTCATCGTTCCTACGGAACTTTTCATGGACTCATGACATTACATAAATATAATAATCTTTTGCCCCCAGAATTCTCCTTGTCTCCAAAAACTCGACTGTGACCAACAAAGAAATCCGAATTCGAAACCTCCAGCTTTCCTTCTGTTAATTGCCAAAGTTTAACTGTGCATTTTCCTTCGTCCCCCTCTTTCACTAGTTGCGATGCATAACATCGTTTGTAGTACCAATACATTAAAACAAGGCCCATTTCCCAATGTAAATCTGAGTAAAACTCAAACTGACCTTTGTGTACATATCCCTGTTCCTTCAAACGGCTCTCTGATGCCACAATCATGATGCGTTGCGTTCGCCCACGGTGTTTCGCTTTGAGTATGAACAAGCACCTCTCGTAACGAAGTGAGCTAATTACTCCAAGGCAATAAAAGGCGACACTGCTAGAAACGTCTACTAAATTAAAATGTACATCTCAGTACCGTTAATCTTTAGAGCGTGTTTCCAGGTACACGAGGGCATACCAAATATTTACTCAGTAATTAAGGAGTCGCGTGCCTTGTTTGTAGCGTTTAAAAGTTTTGTTATGTATATTCCTTTCCTTTCTGCGAGAGAGTACTCTATAGGCCTAGATGCTGCAATGCTAATTTGGTGGCAACCGGTCTTTAATGATCAACTTTTCCAACGATGGATTTGTGCCTAAACTCTCTCCCTGGGCATTAGTAAGGTTCCAAAATTTGATTGTAGTTTTTTTAATGCCCAACCGGCTTTTTTATCGAAATAATTTTAACAGCCCTCGGGCGTTTAATAGGTGATTTACGGTTGTCATTTTAGTAATAATATTATTATGTAATAACAAAGTCAGTTTGTGTCCATGCGTCACAGTAAAGAACAGCAACAAAAATATAGATTTACTTAAAGGTAGAAAGTTAGCGTATGGTATGACTAGTTATAAATGAATTTGACAATAAAACAAAATGACTTTGACTATAACCTTTGCAGGAAAAGATGACCCCCAAATACTGAAAACAACATCAGAAATGAATTCCTCGTACGAAATTCAGTATAATTCGATTTATCACGTGTGAATATACATAAAAAATCCCCAAAAGGTGAATTTTTATAATGGCCGAAGGTGGCCATATTGGATTTGGCCATAGCGTTATTCGGGGCACTACAGCCGACAAGCACCTCGTTGATATTTCGTGTCTAGGGATCCATTGACAAAGTGGCAGTAAGAAATTCTCTCAACACCATTTATCAAATGGGGCCACTGGCCTCGTACTGGACTACATCGATTCATGTAATACGTTGTTCTAAAACAATTGACACGTGACGTCATTTTTATGAAAGCGAAAGTTTATTTTCTAATTAGTCAGTGAATGAGTTTTATAAGTTTAAGAAAGTACTCTAAGTAAAATGCCGAGCATGTCCCGGACATGTTCCTGGCATTGCAAATTCATCTATGTGAAAACTGTAGGCTATTAGAATACGATTTAATGCATTGCCTTTTTCTCACTATTACATAAATACATTGTTGGCTTTGTAACCATTAAGCTGTGCTACATTTCTATGTATAAATTTTCATCTATTAATGAGAACGATACAACATGTATTTACGTGTATGAGCAGCACACACGTCTCTGTAAGATATGAAGTTTAAATGAAGTGAAAGTATTAGCCCTAATATGTGAGGCACAACTAATTAATTGCACAAAGACGGTATTGATTGTTGTTGATGGCTACAACTGAGCAGTTTTCTGAAGTAGTATTACCGTACAATCCTGTACTTTCAGTTGCATCTTCTGGCCGAAACTGCATCAATACTATGAGATACGTTAAAATAGTGCCCATGATCTAAAAACATGTAAAAAAAACATTTAACATGTTAATAAATTAAGCACTTTGTACAAGTTTAATTAATTGGAAGCTGTTTCTGAATACTACAGTGTTCTTGATTTGCACGTTCATTAGAAAATACACAAATTCGTTACATAATAAAGTTTGAAAGAAATACATGGTTAAACGTTTCCGTAAAATTGCAGTACGAAGGCTGGTAATTACTCTCCGGCATCTTCTACCTAATGATTTGGTTTCAATTTTTAGCCTTATAATTAGAGATGCGAAAACGTGTTTCAGATGTCATGATAGGGGACACCTTACTGCACTAATCCAATATTCATCATTCGCATCAGTTTTCGAATTAGAACAATTTCTTCACTTTTACGGTTGAAAGAACTGGCAATGTATTACCAGGTCTTTGTACTGCAATTTTACGTAAAAATTTATCATCGTAAAGCTGACATGTCTTTTAAATAACACAGTTGAAAGTTGTGGCAGTAAGTTCTTAGTGGCATTAGGAAATGCTCGCAATATTAATTTATTCAGAATCAACCCACAATTAATAAAGTAATACGATGAGCAATAAAAGAAACTAGAATGCTCAGCATTAAAGTACCGACTTGCGAAGCTGAAACACAAACACCAACAAAAAATTTAATTTTTCCTTCTGAGCTACGGAAGAAAAGTGGAATACTCTAGTGGATAACTCACAAAGTTCTTTTAATAACTTCCTTTCCATCAGTGATCTACTAATTGGTCCAGGTGTATATAAGGAGAAATATATAACTGACTGACAGCAAATCTCACATTCGATAGAACTGAACAATGTAGACCAGGATGGAAGAGAAAGGCTGTGGGAATGATTAACTGACTTCTATTGTTGTAAAATACGTCTAAAGAAATCCGATCTGCTCCCAACGCACTTTTAATTGGTACTTTGCTTCGGTCCTCGAGTTAGTCGTGCTCGGAGATGTGCACCAGTTTTAAACCCGTTCATAAAACACAGGGTTAGACTTTACTACGTTTGCTTAGACATAAGCAATAAGATTTTTATTGCCACTAAAATTACTGGTGAAAACACAGAAAAGCACAGACCAGTTCACAAATTCTTCCAAAAAAAAATCTTCAGAAACAAATTCCTTCAGAAATGCTTATCTTGACACACATTTAACAAAACGAGGTTAACATTAAAAAAAAAGACGGTTGAATGAACCATGTTCTTGTGCGAGTAAAAGACCCGTGATCCGTCCTACCTTTTGTTGTGGACTCATCAGACTCAGCAGAACCATTCACACAGTTAGAAATAGCCATGACAACATAGCTTTAGACAAGTTCAACATGTGTTACATTCCTCCGGAACTGTAAGGGAGAGTGGGTAAGGGTGAATTTTCAAAGGTGGGTTATCACTTTTTACTCGCACGTTTTTCAGAATTAAAGCACAAATTAAAACAGTGCGAGGCTGTTGCTTCCAGTTTGGGAAATTATTTTTTTAAAGTTAATGACAAAAAAAAAAACCATTACATGAAACTGATGGAACACGTACAGGCTTCAGTGGATGGATTTCTAGACCAATCATATTGGAATGAGTGGGCAAAATGGCGACCTGGAGAGCTAGGGGTGGTTGAAAAAAACTTTTTTTCGAATTTTAACAATGGGTAGTGCGGAAAAGTTGTGTTTCTAGACGCAGTGAACACATGTATAATTTTGGGAAAATTGGTTAATATCTTCAGGTTCCAAAATGTGCCTAAACTTTCGAAAATAACCATAAAAAGTACAAATTTCATCGATATTGATACAAAAGTTTTTTTTTTGAATTTTGACAATGGGTAGTGTGGAAAAGTTGTGTTTATAAACACGATGAACACAATTATAAGTTTGTGAAAATTGGTTAATATTTTCATGTTCCAAAATAAGTTCCAAAATAGCTGTAAAAGTTACTAATTTCATCAACGCGCCTTTTTTTTGTGGATTCTGGACCGATGACTTTTACTAGCTATTACTAGCTGTTGTGGAGTTGGTGGTATGTTTGTAGCCTCCAAAACCCTAAGAACTTGTATACAATGAGTGTTGCCTGTATTGTACATCCCATCCCTCAGGTACACCAGTTCAGCAATTCATTCTACTGTATCATAATTGTATTTACTGGTCTTACATCTTATTGTAATTGTAGATTGTTACCGGGTAGATCGTGATTTATTGAGTTGGTTGACCGAGTGACAGACCTGCTGATACTATAAATTAACGTTTACAGATAAAAATAAAGAAATAAAGAGGTCCATGATGTCCCGAAAAGTAAGGACATATAGTAACCACAACCAGGTCTCAACGGTCATGTCCAATATTTGGAAGAATTCACTAGCAATAATCTCCCTACCTACTAAGATGTGATGAAGCAACATGGATCTTTGGTGAGCACAGCTAAAAACCAACAGAAGAAAGACCCATCTGCCAGGGATATATGCAAGATTGCTCAAGTTTGAGAAGATATGGGAGATTGTATCTGCTTCCGACTGTTTCAACTATTACACTTCAGAAGACGGTGGAAAGTTATCATGAAAACGTTCAGAAAATTGAAAGGGTCAAAGTAAGAAAATAAAGATGCACCTGTGGGAGATTGAGGATTAAGGATTGAGGATTGAGGATTGAGGATTGGCGCGTTGAAGCTAGGTCATTAGCGCCAACCAAATGCACCTGTATACCAGTTTCAGTTGTCTTAGTTCAAAGAAGAATCCAAAGTACTCTTCGATGTTGCGACTGGTAAACTGGTGTACCATTAATTTTTTTACTTTGACCATTTTTAATTTTCTGAACCTTCCATAACTTTCCACCTCCTTCTGAATTGTAATAGATGAAACAGTCGGAACCAGATGCAATCTCCCATATCTTCTCTAACTTGCTGGTAACCATCTTGCGTATATCCCTGGGAGTTGGGTCTTTCTTTTGTTATTTTTTAGCTGTGCTCACCAAAGATCCATGTTGCTTTATCACATCTTGGTAGATAGGGAGATTATTGCCAGTGAATTCGTGTGGGCATCTAAATATGCGAAACGACACTTGAGACCTGGTTGTGGTTACTATGGTCCGTACTTTCTTGGACATCATGGACCTCTTTATTTCTTTACTTCTTTATTTATTTCTTTATTTCTTTATTGTTTTTATCTGTAAACGTTAATTTATAATGTCAGAATGTCAGTCACTCGGTCAACCAACAAGATGTAAGACTAGTAAATACAATTATGATGCAGCAGCATGCTTTGCTAAATTGGTGTAAGTGAGGGAGGGAATTTACAATACAGGTGACACTCAGTGTAATACAGGTTCTACGGGTTTGGGAGGCTACAAGCTTACTACCAACTCCAACACAGCTTGTAATAGCCACGTCCGTCATAGTAGTTTGACTGGAGCTTAAATTAGAAGGACATCAGTCCAGAATCCACAATAAACACGATGCGCGTCGACGAACTTAGTTTTTCAGCTCTTTTGGAACTTTTTTTGGAACCTGAAAATATTAACCAATTTTCCCAAACATTTAAATATGTTCATTGTGTCTATAAACTTTTCCACACTACCCATTGTTAAAAATCGAAAAACAGTTTTGTATTAATATCGATAACATTTGTAGTTTTTACAGTTTTTTGAAACTTTAGGCACATTTTGGAACCTTAAGATATTAACCAAATTTCCCAAAATTTTAAATGTGTTCATTGTGTCTAGAAACACAACGTTTCCACACTAACCATTGTCAAAATTCGAAAAAAAGTTTTGTATTATTTTAGATGAATTTTGTAGTTTTACGCACATTTTCGAATCTTTCAGCACATTTTGGAACCTGAAGATATTAACCAATTTTTACAAAATTTTAAATGTGTTCATTGTATCTATAAACACAACTTTTCCGCTCTACCCATTGTCAAAATTCAAAAAAAACTTTTTTTCAACCACCCCTGCTGGAGACTGTACCCATCATGTTGGCTGAGTGAAATGGGAATCATTATTAATTGGGAGCTCATGTTGTCAAAAGTAAATAACACACATTGAATGGGAAAATCCTTAACCCCCACCCCACCCATACACGGGGAAAAAAGGTTACTTATGGAAAGAGTACAGAAAAAAAAAGATATAAATAAGACAGGCTAATAGGCAGACAGGAAGGCATACTTCATAATGAAAATTGTGGTTTCTCGTTGGAAGATTTAACTCCCCCCATCCTCCAAAGTAAGATTGATTAAAAAAAAAACAAATTTTTAAACAGGTAATTTTTTTATTCATTTTTCAGTATTTGAAATTTTGTCAATAGTTGGTGTACATACGGTCAGCTATGCTTTTACATACAATACATTCAATATGAAAACTTCGTAAAAATTAGATGTAACGTTATTCTGCCTAGTATGATGAGTTTAGACCAAACATGATATCAAACCCTGTTTTTAAATGGTTTGCGTTGATTTGTTTTAATGTGCGTTATAGAGCATTTCCGAAGGAAGAATAGGAGTGATGGGATTAATGTGCTTTGAAAAGTCAGATTTACTTTCTAAATACTAAGACTTCAGGACCTAGAATTATAACAAATAAAGATAGAAATTCACCGTAAATTATCTAGGAATAAAGGCAACACAATAACACAACAACAAAAATCGTACACTAACAATTTTAGCTCGGATTACGTTACCGTTGTAAATGTTTGCATGTTGACAGTAAATAGCCTTCCAGTTGATGTGATTTCGACTGAATTTTGACTCAACATGTTAACCAACGACTGAATCTGAAAGGAAAACTGAAGCTAATAAAGTGAATTGGTCTATACTACGATGGAAGTTTTTTATTTTTAAAACTAAGGCATAAGTTGATTAATGGTTTTACGCAGTACCATGAAACGTGACGTGAAATATAGAAACTTTTCAAAAGTTTACATTAAAAATAAAAATACTGTTTTTGTTATTCAAGTGTTGCAACACAAAATTGGAAAATTGTTGATCACTATTTAATGTTTATTATTGAGTTTTTATCTGGGCCAAATGTATAGCACACAAAAAAATTTAAAGCTCTGATAATGACTAAATATAATTGAGCTTTTAATTTTTGGCACAATTTGTTGTGCCAAAAATTAAAAGCTTAATTATATTTTAAGCAAAAAAGCAAAAATTTGGGTTTACTATTCCACGATGATATGGAAGCCTTATTTACAAACATCACATTATTTAATAGCGAATTTTCTGGCTCACTAACCTCGCTTTGACATTAAATGATGTGATGTTTGTGCGTAAGTGAGGCCTACAAATCAGTGTGATCGATTTGTACAACTGGTTAAGACCTCCAACTATTAAAATACTGTCATTATGGTTAACCAGTTGTACAAATCGATCACACTGATTTGTAGGCCTCACTTATGCACAAACATCACTAACGGTGGGGAGATATGGTAAGGGGTAAATTAACTCCAGGGAAAGCGAAACCCGAGGTGGTTGAACCCAGGGGGTTTTGCGGAAATCACCAGGGATTTTGAAAAGTCAAAAGTGGTGAGATATGCTCTTGTCCAAGTCGAGGGGAAGGAACCTCTGGGGTTTCGGTTAAAACACCCTCGGATATTTTAATCAAACTACCAAAGAATAACCCTAGAGTAAACTAAAGTGGAAGTTCGTGTAATATTCTAAGGCAAAACAAAGCTTATCAAGCACTGCAATAGCGCTGATTACGTAACCCTTTACGCTAATTTCTGTGTGGTTAAGGTATTGTAGCCTTTCTTCTTAGCATATTTTTTTCTGACAAACTTCGCGTCTTTGCTACTGAACAGCGTTGGATCAGATTACCGCCGGGTCATTCAAGTCAGGTTTCGACTGGGTCAGCCAGTCAACGGGTTTGAGCGTCTGAATTTTGGGTCGCAACCTATTGACTTGGTATGATTCCAGCAACCAAGTGACCGCAGCTAAAGTCACAGAATAAAATTAAAAGTGAGTTTTTTTCATACAAAAAAAAGCATTACAAAATAAATTGATTTTAGAAGATTTTATGCTTTTCGGTAAACTCTGCAGCAATGTGAACGAATCGTCCGCTTTAATTATTTGCTACTGTTAGCATTGTGAATCTGGCTTTTGTTTTGGTCATTGTTGTATTTCATTGAATCAGAATGTGTTTATTGTGTATCGGCCCGTAACCCTATTTGATTGAAGCATGACAGTAAAACAATGGGTTCATAACATAAAAACCAGTAATTACAGGTTTAATTCTATTTATTTAACAAAACCAGTGATACTAATTCAAAAAATTTGAAGCGTAGACAGTAACATGCAATGCTCTACCTCTAAAATACTAAATAAAACCATAAAAAAACATAACTTTTAAGTAATATAAATTTTAAGCGAGGCCTCTTCTTGAGTTTCGGCTCCAACGTCACTTTATACCTTATATCGTGTTTTTTTTCTTGTTTTACTAATTTTAAAGGTGTAAAAGCAATGTTTACGCTGAACATCAGGAACCAGGCTTCGCTTAAAACTAATGTTAGACAACAGCTTACCCAGCTTTTCTTGTTTCAATGATTTTAAGGACATTCTTTTCTACATGGATTATTGGATCCTGCTGTCTATGCGTTTGCAATTTTTTTGTCTAAAGCTACCTATTTGGCGTTAGGTGTGTAAGACACTGTTACACTGGTGTCAGTCGACGTAAAATAGAATATGATAGAAAGTAATAAATCGTCTTTCCCTGCACTCATGAAGGTTTCCGAGGTAATTACTGTATTCAAAACAAAAGAAATAATTACCGAGTGTACATGAATGTTGTTACGTTGCTTTACTTTACGACAACCTCACTTTAGGAGAAAGGTGGATACATAGACATTCAAGTTGGGGTGAGTTAGAACGACAACGGGTACATGGTCGTTTCTGCAAAGTCGATATAGCATCAACCAACCCTCTGTTCCTAGGTTCCCATTCAGCTAGCTGGGCTTTCGACTTTCGGCATATGCACTTTCTAACGAATCATAAAAAAGCTGTCCTTAGAGCGACGTAGAAAATCGGTGTTAGATGGATAGATGGAGTTTCTTCAAGAACTTCAATTTCTTATGTCGACGAGGTGGTTTGAGATAAAACGACTCGAAAGTGGTTTTAAACGGTTATATAGACTTTCTTTAAAGCGCTATAAGAGCTAAGTTGATGTAAGTTAAGTTGACTTGGGATAAAGCGATGTAACGAACTTCCATGTGCGTTCGGTCAATGTCACGAAAACGAGATGGTCTAGAAGACTTAACCGTTGCATACAACTCGGTTGAAAAAAAGTGCAGTTTTATAATTATAAAGTGCAGTTTCCAATTATAAAGTGCAGTTTTATAATTTTTCCTTCTTCAGCTATTGTTTTCAGGTAACCTATTAATCATAATGAACATTTTACCCTGCCCCTGCCATTGGGTAAAATTTCACCTCAACTTTTGAAGAGTATTTATCTCGGGGTTATTATCCCCGATGCATAGCTCACCACATCATTTTCCCCAGTGATATTAGGAGGTGGAATCATTTCCCCGGGGGTTTCTACTCTATACTTCCCCAGGGGTTCAGCACAAAATCCCCGGGGTTTGACCACCTCTACTTTTCCCTCACCTTCTGTTTTCCCCCTGACCAGACCTCACCTTTTTGCAACCCCAGGGTTTTTTCACCCAGGAAAAACGAAAACCCCGAACCATATCTCTCCACTGATAATGTCAAAGCGAGTGAGTAAGTCAGAAAATTTGCTATTAAATAATGTGATGTTTGTAAATAAGGCTACCATATCAGCGTGGAATTCTAAACCCAAATTTTTGTTTTTTTGCTTCATTTGAAACAGTTATGCGGAGTTCTTTTCGGAATAATTCGTGGCTCGTAATGCTAATGCTAAGAAATTTTTCTTTATCCTTTTATTCTTTTTTGTTTTTTCACGAGTATGATGTTCTGCCGTGACAAATAAGAACAGTACGCAATATACAATATAGATAAGGTTAAATGAATAAAGACAAATCTATGAAAATCATACGATAAAAGAAATACAACAGCATAACTGCGTAAGTTACGCACTAAAAATACCTACAATTTGGTAAGCCTGTATTAAGGAATTGCATTTCATTGAGATGATGTAACCGGAATTCCAACCAACAAACTACGAATCACAACTCTTACGCCCTGTCATCTCCAGATAAAGAATTTCTAAACATGCCACAACGACTGTAGTCGTAGCCAGGACTCCAATAACCAGAAAAAAAATGTTGCTGCCATTAGTAGAAAGAAATGAACAAAAAAAGTAAGTCAAAGAAATAGTTAAATTAATATGCACAACTCGCTATGAAAAAGGCTTACCGAATCTTATGTTTTCAGTGTACGATTTCCAGTGTTTTTCTGTTGTGTTTCCTTTACTTCGGTATAATTTTCATCGATAAGTGTATACTAATTTAACAGTTTAATTAACCTTTGATATTTGTTGATACCCTTCCATCAATGGTAACGACATTTTTCTGATGGAGTCATGGCTAAATCTATTAGCCTTCGTAAGGAATTCAACAAATCTTTATTCGAGCCTTGGAGAGAGATCTCATATGATGTGCATGTTAGTTGTTACTAGAGTTTGTTGGTTCAAATCTCGGTCATATCATCTCAATTAATACAAATCCATAATAAAAGCATACTGAATGCAAGATGTTTTTAGTGTGCTTTACTGTGACTTTTATTAGGGTGTTGCTGTGTTTCCTTTGCTCATGGAGGCAAGGAACAAGAAACACGTGGAAAGAGTTCAGACAGGATAAGTCAAAAGTCGAGATTTACATGCGATCAAAGTTAGCAGCATAAAATGCTCTGCAGTAGAGGCTAAGGGCTGCTTAAGGGTCAGTGGCGCACTTTATTGCATTCCTGGTTATGCTGCACTGCAGTTTGTACTTCTACTTTGATCGTTTGTAAATCCTCTGATTCTGACTATCAGTTAGTCGCGGTGGATGAGATACAGGGAGAGTCAGCTGTCCGACGAGTGAAGCATCTACGAAGTACAAGTAAAACGGCTTTATACAATTTTCGATGCGTGTTGCCTTCTGTGTGTTTATCCTACTGTTTTTTGGTGATCATGATGTGAATGCAAAACGCATCGAATATTTGATAAAGCCGTTCTAGTTGTACTTCGTGGGAACTTCACTCGTCGGACAGTGGCCTCTCCCTGTACCTGTGATTCTGTGTTTGTCATTCTGTTTTTTTTTTCTTTTTACGTTGTAGGTTGGTTACGGCTCTCTACGACTTTTTAATTCCATGACATTCAAAAGTTAACAAGGTGAAGGCCCTGCAAGTCATTCGATGTCATATCTTAAAATAACCCCAGACGACTTATTTATCCTCAGATGTCTGAAAATAGTCAAACTGCCTTAGCTGTAAAAGAAATAGGTTTCTTTTTGTCCACATTGTTTACATATACTTAATTTTTATAGAACGGACAGTAATGATATCGTTTCGCAGAGGGCACCTAGTGTCTGTCGTAATAATCTCACATACATTACACCGACAGCACAAGTGCGCTCAGAGTTGAAGGTGCAATCCAACGCGGGCTACTTTTGAAAACCTTTTGACTACTCGTGCTACCATTTTTGATTTTCACTGAATTTTGTATTACGTCAGGAGTGCAATGATACCAAGTAGTAAAGGAATTAAAGTGTGTTTATGTAAATCGGCATCGGACCACATCACGTAATTTTCTTACCATTAACTTGCGTCCAATATATTAATTGACAATAAAAACTTAAATCCAGCTTAAATCCGTGCTAAATTTAAATGAAACTCTTGATTATTCTAAACTCAATGGCCGAGCGAGCGAAGTGAAAGAGATCGAATAGTGACTGAATTTGGATTTAGTGTGTCTGGTTATCTGTGTGTATGTTTGTCTGTTTTGTGTACGATATGTTTCTCAGTTTTCTCCTGAATTGGTTGAAAGTTCGTGACATGTTTTAACTAAGTAAGTAATAAGTTCAAAAACATTTATAGAGATATTCGAGTTTTTTGTTCGGTGCCTAAGCCGATTTTTGTAGTGATGTTCAAGCCGATTTTTGTAGTGGGAGCTCAATTTATAAGGTTACTGACCACGAGCACTAGAACAACATATTTGCCATGGTATGTCATAGTGAAAATTCTTTTAGTGAGAAGAATGCAGAAATAATTAAAATTGGTAAAAAATACTATTGTTGTCAATTTCACACGAGTTGTATACAAACCAACCGTTTCTTATATAATTTTTTCGAAAATATCACACGTCGTTTACAGCTATCCAGTTAAACTCGCAAAAATCAGTGTTCGATTTGTGTGCAGAGCACTTGGCAGAATTTGTATACGAGAAATGGTTACAAAAATCTTCCGAACTCAATTATATCGCACAACGGAAAATACATCTAGCATCTTTGGCTTGGGTAATTGTGATCTTAAGAATTCGTATGCCTAATCACAAGAAAACTTTAAAAAGTAAAATGAGAATGTAAATTTGGAGGCATCAGTCTGAAATGCTCGATGTTTTGTATATAAGGTGGCTATTTTGAATATGTTGTTAGTCCGCTCCAATTTTATATTCACATGTAAAGTATAAGACGGTCCTGATTGCCTTTCAGCATTCTTGTTTACCGAATAGCAGTGGAAATTTGTTATCCCTTATCTAAAATTTTCACCTTATCCTTTGATCAAGAACTACTACCCGATCAGTGGAAAATGGCTGTTGTTCTACCAGTCTTTATGAAGGGTTCATCGTCAAACCCAAAACACTACAGACCTGTCACAGACATGGGTGGTGTGTAAGATTAAGGAAGTTATTATTAGGGACACCTTGATGCCTTAATTAATGGAGACATCTCTGATTAAACCTGACAAATTTGGATTTTTACCAAGCCGATCAGCCACACAAGAGCTCCTAGGTATGCTCGACTGATGGACTGATGTGCTGGACATTGGTGCAAAGAGTGATGTGATGTATTCCAATTTAAAGAAAGCACTTGAATCGGTTGTCCATCGCAAGCTTTTCGCTAAACTATGAGGTTGTGACATTGGTGGGTCTCTTTTAAAGTGGTTGTTCATTTGTCTCGGCCCTTCACTTTTCCTAATATATGTGAACCATCTCTGTGTGACTTCTCCGTCACCATATGGTGCAAAATATGCAGATGACCTTAAAATCAGGACAGAGATTTACTCACCTGGTCCCTCGTCCCCACTTCATGAAGAGGTTTGCAATGTTATCTGCTGTTCTACAATTTGGCAGCTACCACTTTCCGTTCCGATATGCCAGTCCATTAGGTACCGAACTGTGAACACTGATTTCAATTACCACTTGCATGATGCCACACTTTCTTGCGTGGATCAAATAAGGAATTTGGGTATATGGTTTACCCAAGACCTTATGTCTTCCCAGCACTGTTTTAAGGTTTCTACTGCGGTCTTTTGCTGGTTTGCCAGGATAAATAGGTGTTTCACCTCAGGAAATTTCCACACCAAAATTTGGGCATACAAGGTGTTTGTCGGCCCCCTCTTGTAATAAGCTATGCAGGTGTGGGCGCCATAAGGCTCTAGAGACATCGACTTGATAGAGTCAGTGTAGAAAAGGTTTGATATGAGCCTACCAGGTCTATGTCAGGTAAACCAAATCGAACGCCTGACTCATGCGGGTCATAAGCTCCTAGAACTTAGATGCTTACGCTTCGATTGAATTCTGACATATACGATCTTGCAAAATATGACCACAGTTGATCTTCCTTTCTTCGATTTGGCCCCTTGTTTACATTTTTTCTCAATTCGCATTGCCCCAATTTGGAATGCACTGCCTGCTAGTACAGTATATAAACACTATTAAGTGGGCTTCAGACCAATGTAACAATGTAAGACCAGTTTACAAAAAGGGCTATAAAACTGATAAAAATAACTACAGGCCAATAGCATTACTACCTGTAATAGATAAAATTATAGAAAAGTTTTTTGCAAATAAAATAAGGACATTTCTAGACAAAATAAATATTTCAACTAAAGCACAATATGGATACACAAAAAACAAAGGTACAACTGACTTGCTCATAGAAATAAATGATATTATTACAAAAGCACTAAATGAAGGAAAATATGTAGGAATAATATTAGTAGATCTTCAAAAAGCGTTTGATACGTTTGATCAAGGTATCTTATTAAGGAAATGTAAAAAAATAAGATTGAGGGAAAATTTATAATATAATAAAGAGTTACCTAAACAATAGGAAAGCCACTGTACAGATAAAAGACAAATATAGTAACCAAAACAACACAATATTTGGAGTACCACAAAGATCAGTCTTAGGACCGCTACTCTTCTTAATATATACTACAGTAATGACATTTCATATAATTTGGAAACACAAACTTTCTTATTTGCAGATGATACAATTCTAATCTCAATAAATTATAAATATGAAGAAATGATGAAAAACTTACAATATGACTTTAACTTATTAAATAACTGGCCTATTGAAAATGAACATTACATTAGTAAAGAAAAAACAGTACAAATAGACATTTCAGTACCAAAAATGAATAAGGAGAAAGGATTATGGATAATCAAACATAATGGAAATTGTAAAAAATTAAAAGAGGATAATGACACCAATAAATGTAATAAAGAATGTGTAAGGTTAGAAAAAAAAATTACATCAAAATACTTAGGAATAAATATTGACTGGAATTGGAATTTCAAAGCACATATTTTACAAATCATAAAGAAAATAAGACAGTTATTACCAAAAACATATCAAGTGAGGAAAGTTTTAGATAAGAAGAATAAAAAAAAATTGTATGATGCATGGATAGGTAGTATATTATGATACGGAATAGAGTTATACGGATTTTCATCAGAATACTTAGTTGAAAGAATACAAAAAATAAAAAATAAGATTGTTAAAGTGCTGTTTGGAACAGATAAAAATACAAAAACAACTGAAATATACAAAGAATACTAAATTCAAAAAATAATTGAATTAAGAAATTATATTCTAATTATAAAGAATTACTATTGCAATACATACAAAAACTGTAGTACAAATAATGAAAAAAGGTCGAGAAAGAATAAACCAAAGTTCATGCAACCAAGATGGAACAATACTTATGAAAAGAAAAATAGACACTGGTATATACCAAATATTTTTAATAATTTGCCGAAATCCATGTTAGAATATGTAAATTTAAATGAATAAAAATTAAATTAAAAGAAAAACTAATAACTGAACAAAAATAATAGATAAACCCCAAAATCAAACAATAATATGAATCAGGAGTAATGTAATGAAAATGTATGCATATTTGTATATTTAGTGTATTATTATTATTGAATTATTGTTCTATTGATATGTTATTATAATTGTATTGTTGGATCGACAAGAAATGCTGGAAACTAAATCCGACTGCGAAATGTTGAATGATAATACTAATAATTGTATAAGAAAATAATGTAGGCTAAATGAAACTCACACAAGCTGTCATTCACAGCTTCGAGGATTGCACTGTAACTGTAATTGCAATAAAGATTATTATTATTATTATTATTATTATTATTATTATTATTATTATTATTATTATTATTATATTGACGTTTATGGTTTAGAAACCCTTGATCTTATCCAGAATACATAATAAGTCTGTCAAAATATTATTTGGCTGTGAACATAATTTATCCACAAAAGAGATTTGTAAGAAAGAAAAAATATTTATAATGTTGCGTAACTTCGAGATTACACTGTCATGTTGAAAGATTCTTTGTTGAAAAGACCAAATATGAAATCCTGAAATTAAAAAGGCCTAACAGACACAGTAAAACTGTGCAGCCAACAGCCATATGTAGAAACAGCTATGATACAAAATGTCAAGACTTTTTCACCATACATTTTTAATCAACTTAGTGAGTCATTTACCACTATTAAGAGTTTTTCTGAACTGACGAAGTCTTCGAAAAATTGTTTTTTTTTTTCAAATATGTTTTTAACTGGAGTCATTAGTAATTCTTATATATTACACGCTTTCATTGTTGACTACTGTCGAATTCCATTTTTTATTGTAAATAACTGTAATTTTAATTTTTGGTGACTAGTTTTATTTTAAAATAACTCTTTAAAGCCATATTAATGTATGTTAATTTTAAGTTGTAAAAAGTTTTATTTTTATTACACTACATTCCTATTATTAACTCTTTGCTTTACACACACAAGTGAATTTGACTTTGAATTTCGTGCTTTTGAATTTATTTATACAAGTAATAAAGCATTTACTAATCTTGAAATATTATAAATGAACAATCCATGCAAATAAAATTGTGAACTTGCTATTATTTCCCTCATTCTGGAATGACCATAATTTTGAAAAGATCTAATAATGTGTTTATTATGGTTCACTTCTTTTTCATCTAGAGTAAAGGTGAAACAGTTGATAAATAATTAAAATAGTGAATGTGTTATATTTTCTGTCAATCTGAAATGGCTGCCGTTTTATTAATATGCTCATTATGCACAATTGTTTGACAAATTTAGAACTATACCACACGCCATGGCTGTTTGCTGTGACGTGTATATCACGTGACTGGGCTAGTCCAATCAGACGGCCAAACAGCCATTGTTCTGGTTCGTCATTGGCTAACTCATGGTGACGTCACGGCAAAC
This sequence comes from Lithobius niger, assembly GCA_023313725.1. Classification (NCBI taxonomy): domain Eukaryota; kingdom Metazoa; phylum Arthropoda; class Chilopoda; order Lithobiomorpha; family Lithobiidae; genus Lithobius; species Lithobius niger. Next base: position 18,492 of record JAHWFP010148825.1, read on the forward strand.
AGCCATTGCGCATAGTTTAGATGAGCAGTTGAAATAAATTAAATGAAACTAGGGTTACAGTCGCCTTGCAGCTAAATGGCTGCCATTTTTAATTTTATGTTGCTCATTTGAAATAAATATATGTTATGTGCTTATCTACTGTATTAGTAACGTTCGCATACGAGGAGCCATCTTATCACAAAACAGCAACAGCTGCATTTTCTCTGAACGGAATGAGTAGTAGCTCCATCTGTTGTCTGTTATAATGACCATGGCATACTTCTTCAAAGCCACCTGTGGAATAGCCTCCTAACAGCATCTTTTGTGCTCCAGTTAAAGATGTGTGCTGCTAGGTTGCAGTAACTTGCCCAACGAAAATTTTAACATTCTCTCCCCTCCACCCCTGGATACACCGTTTACCAAGCATATGCTGTCCTTAGTCGGGTGCCCAGTTAGTTTATAGTGAATAGAAAATAGTTGAAACAGGGATTAGAACGTCAAATGACTGTTGCAGGGCCGCCATTAGCTTGAAATGGCCGCCATTTTGTAACAAACAATTAGCGGAAATTAAGGGTTGGCTCAAGGCTCAAGGCTCAAGGCGCATTATTTGTTAAATATTTCTAGCTATGATTTACCGTAAGGAGCTCCATGACATATGGTGTACGTATTGCATTTAACTACCCTTTTATTTTTTCTTACCATGTATTCCCCGTGCCTTGCAATAGTTACAGTGCTTAGCCATAACGTTAATTCAAAATATAACAAAAGTCTTACTTTTAATTCTTGCATAACTGAAACGCTATTCCAACGAACACACTTCAGAAGAGTTTTAAAATCAAGTTTTGCCTGAAAATGAATTAGCCGTATAAGAATACAGAACAAGATCTGGTTTAATAGTCTTACAGCTAAATTCTAAATACGATATGTCAGGTTTGGTGGACACACGGACGATTCCATTTGCTTGCCAGTACTTTATAGTTTGAAACCGTCAACAGTTCTGCATTATATTCCGTGTAACTTCCAAGTATTATTTGGATGGTGACAGTGGAATTACCACAAGCAGTAACATAATGTAACATGTTACTTGCTTGTGGTAACGTTTATCTTCTGACCATACCAGTAGATGTCGGCTCTATGTATGTTGGCTCTACCCACTGGCCACAGGGGTTTGCAATGCACAAAAAAGAACCATTTAAATGAAATAGACTATGTCTTTGCAAAAAATCCAACCCCAAGTACTGTTGCCATGGCAACCACACCACTAAGACGTTGAGACAAACCTGATTGTAAAACCTGAAAATTGTTTGCTGCGCTAATTTCATGTATTTAACGTAACGTTTGAGGTCTCAATCGGTGATATTAATTTGGCATTGATATCACGATTGCAAATGGCTATAAGGCTTGACGGGAATTGTTAACAAGTTTTGGTTTGGGGAGATATCACATTTTTGGATCGCTTTTCCAATGATGAAGAGCAATTTTATTTCTTGGAATTTACACGATTAATTAGAAAGTAACGGAAGTTTGGAAGTGGTATCTACATCTTTTCGACGAGAAAACGTTAGGCTGTGATACTAATCGTAACTTTTACGTTGTCTGGCGGCCAAAATCTTCTGATCAAAAACAAAATTTTAGTTTTTGAGTTGCATTGTTTTTTTTTCTCTGACGCCTGAAAACAGTCAGAATGACTTAGCTGTAAAAGACACAAGTGTAGCTGTCACAATGCTCCTATGTATGTTATCTGGACAAGACAGGACTGACGTTGACACTGTTGTTGAATCTGGGCAGGCGAAGCAATAGCAAGCATCTGCGAAACCAAATCCACATTGTCGTCCTGGTATGGTTATTAATAATAATAATATAACAATAAAAATAATTTGTTGCTGGAGCAACAGGACTGGCAAGGACCAGGAGATCGCTGACTGCCAGCCTAAAAGGGGAGGGAATGACAAGTGTAGGTTGAAAGGAGACTTTTTATTTCAAAAAGCAGAAATTAAAAGCATGTGGATGAGACAGAAATAAAACTAGTTTAAAAACAAAACAGCAAGACCAAACAGATTGGAATAGGATGGCTAGGGTAGGGTCACGACTGTCTCACCATCGCCAGACGTGTAGGAAATGGTAAGGGAGGGGAGATGACCAGTTGTCGTACATTGTCACTAATTAAAAAAATTAATAATAGAAAAAATGTATATACATAAAAAATGATCCAACATAAGTTAAAAATGAATCTTTAAAAAATTTAACATCATTAGTGGAACGTGCCGAGAGGGTTGTGAGCTGCTAACACCGATCGTTTTTCCCTGGCGGAGAAACTAACAAGCCCTCTTAATAAAAGGGGTAAGGTTTTCTGTAAACAGCTCCCTGCGGAAGCCACCCTCCGAGTTCATGCATACCGTCCCTGAACGAAGAGCATTCAAAACCGGGACAACCCGGACCGCAAAAAAAGGTCTTCTGCAGTCAAGGCGAGACCCCTGGACCACAAGCTTCCAGGGTTGACCCCGGGTATTATGAAGACGAGGGGCAACGTCAAAGAGGGGTAAATCGACCGAAATAAGGTTATGGAGTATTTTATACGTTAGAATAAGGTCGAACCTTAGTCGACGAATTTCCAACAGCTCAAGGCCTGCCCTGGAAAGCTGTTCTAGATGATCAACATCTCGAAGTCCAGGGAGGCGTTTGGTGAATCTTCTCTGCACCGACTCGATCAGGTCTATGTCTTTCACCAAGTATGGTGACCAAACTGGTGTAGCATACTCAAGAATTGGGTGCACGAAAACTTTGAATGCCCAAACCTTTGTTTTGAGATTTCCCGACGTGAAGCAACAGTTTACCACTGCCAAACGACGGAATGCCATGGCGCTAACCTTCGAACCGCCTTCAAATCTGATGAAAACCAGATACCGAGGTCACGGATTTCCTCGGCAACAGGGAGAGTTTCGCCCCCAAGTAGATAGTAATAGTCGGGGGAATCGAGTCCAATGTGGAAGGACTGGCATTTTGAGGTAGATAATAGCAACTGCCAATTTTTTGACCATAGAAGGACATTCTCAATCTCATTTCCCAGTGCATATTAGGGTTCGGTTGTCAACAATTCCATTCCAATTTTGATGTCATCCACAAATTTAACACCATATGGTGATGAAAAAGTCAGGGTTAAACATTTACATGTATCAAAAACAGAATTGGGCCAAGCACCGAGCCCTATGGGACACAACAAGGTACCCCGACCTACGTAGAAAGTGTATGTTCAATGATTACTTGTTGGAAACGATTACTTAAACAAGCAGATAGCCTATTATAAAGAAGACCACTGACGCCACATCCACTCAGCTTTGTAGTAGTTTCCGGTGAATGACCGACTCAAATGCCTTTTTAAAATCAAAATACACAACATTGCTCTGTGCTCCAATGTCCAATACGCTGGTCCACCTATCCAGAATGCAAAGCAGTTGGTGGGATGACAATCTACTAGAACGAAACCAAAATTGCTCGAGTCTCAAAATGGAAGACTCTTCCAGATAATGCATAAGTGAGTCCCTAATGATGGCCTCCATAACTTTGCAGATGACGCACGTGAGGGCTATCTATATATATAATTACACAACTTCCGCAATGCAGCCATCGGCAGCAGCCAAAGAGGGAGCAGCAGCTGCGTACGATGC
>JAHWFP010148827.1:0-12295 GCA_023313725.1 Lithobius niger
CGGGGGGTATTTCGTAGGGTCCATGGCTGGGGCTGGTTTCGATTTTTACTATTAAGAAAGACTTGTGTACAAAATTTACGTTTTTAGCTCGATTTGCAAAAATTTGTTACTCTACTTAATGATTTCTGCCCAGTGCTCTACAATAATAATTGCTTTGCCGACGAAAATACTGCAGTCACATCAAAATCGTCTTCAAATGGCCCTGGTTGGTGTTAAAACCTATATTTTAAGCTGTACAAATTGAAAATCGGTTCATTGGTTCGATTTCTAGGTGAGAGTAACAATTCTAGCCCATTTAGCTTTCCGTGTCGAGAATAATGTATTTACATTAAAATAGCATGCAAAATGCCCTAGGCCTTGTCCATACCTACGTTTTAAGCTATAGAACTTGAAAATCGGTAATAGTGGATCGATCTCCAGCTGAGGGCAAAGAGTCCCAACAACAGCATTAATGATTTCTGCCCAGTGCTCTACTATAATAATTGCTCTGCCGATAAGAAAACTGCAGCACATTAAAATCGTGTTCAAAAGGCTCTGGTCGGTGTTCATACCTACATTTTAAGCTATGCAAATTGAAAAGCGGTTCCTTGGTTCGATCTCTAGGTGAGAGCAAAGGTTTTAGCCCATTTGGCTTTCCGTGTCAAGAATATTGTAGTTACATTAATATAGCCTACGAAAGGCCCTAGGCCATGTCCATACCTACGATATAAGCTATAGAACTTGAAAATCGGTTCAGTGGTTCGGTCTACAGGTAAGGGCAAAGAGGGCAACAACAACAACAACAACAACAACAACAAGAAATGGCAATACTGTGGACGCCGAACGGTTCGATTGTTGTCATTAAAATATGTGATGCAGCGAAATAGTTGTGACACGACCCCAAATACCAATTTCTTTGGTCTATGTCATTTCTGGCCGAAATTATAGGAGTTCAAAGTTTGACGTTTTACATGGAAGTTCATGCTGAGGCTTCGCGGTCCTTGATGTCATAAATGCAACATTTTATATAAATTTTCTATGGAGGTATTAGACGCCAGCAGCTTTCCCACTGAATCCATTATTGAAAAATATTGTCTAGCGTTTAACCTGCGTGGAGCACATATCAGGGAAAATGCTCTGCTTGCTTTTAGTCTTCTGTACAGCCGTACCGGCTGAGAAGACTATTGGAACGACTTTGTCCGTCCGTCCGTCCGTCGCTTTTTTCAACTTCGCAACGGTACCAGAAATTGACGACCACTGTTTCCAACGTTAGATTCAGTGTCAAAAGTTAGTTAAATAACATGGCAAATTAAAACATCGTTGCCTCCTTATAGCTAATAGACTTCTTCGACGTAACTAAATTAAATAATAACATTTGATCGTCGAATTGAAATCCTAAAGATTTGTGTTAACACAGCCATAAAAACAAAAACATTTTAGCTTCGTTTAAAAGAATTTTGATATTCATGAATGAATATGCTTACGATCGAACCAAATTCTCCATTAGGCCTATCTGCTACTTACGAAACTAAAACTTACAAAAATTAGGCCTAAAAAATAAAAATTAGATCTAAAATCACGTTACCATGGCAACGTCAATAGTTGCTACGAGTCGCTGCTGCAGCGTTTCTCCTGTCCCTTCCCTACTACCACTGATCTATATTAGGCTACGTTGCGCATTACGTTGTAACACTGTAATTGTGTGCGCGGAGGCATACCGTGTTGCAAAAGTGAATAGGCTTACTGTATACAATCCAAATCTCCGTTAGTTGCTACTTACGAAATTAAAGTTGTAAATTAGGCCTGAACGCTGACAATTATGCCTAAAACGTAAAATTAGCTTAAAAGCTAACACATTTGTAGCGGGCAATTCAATTATGGTTACTGTTTTTAGATTATATAATAGAGATAGCTGTTGTAGTGCATGATAGAGGTGTGCGCCTCAACATTGGAAGTGGAGGAACTGGACAGAAGACCAATGTGACTAGATTGTCGCTGTAACCCCTTGTTTGGTTATTAGTACGGGCATGTCCTGTGTTCGGTCTTAAGGTATTTTTCCTTTCTTAGACTTATTAAAGTAGTGCTAACAAACCAATCCGTAAATTTCGTTTCTTTTATAATTCTTAGTCACGTTCTGCATCAAATAGTATTTTACTCAGGGCTGGTGGAAGCTAAAATGAAATGGTACGGCCACGAAAAAATATTGCGCAAAAAAAATTTTAACGTAAAAACTGAGAAGCTATTTTGAACAGTGTTGTCAGATGGGGAAAAACAATGTCTGTAGAATTTGTCCAAAATGTCTGTAAATTGCACACACAAAAAAATGTAGTTATATAAAAATGAGAATTTCGCTTTCCTCATATGATTTAATTTTTGTGATGCACAGTTATAGAAAAAAATTATAATTTGACCACTGATCTGTACACACAGAATACCGCGCGTTTCGTTTCTTTTGTGGATTGCTAAAGCGCTTTACGTTTGTGCGGCTACCTCTAAGGCCGCCCGCGCACTGAGCGATTTGGTCGCGTGGCCAGGTCGCTGCAGCCAATGAGAATGCTTATTGAGCGGGCTCAGTGCATGGGCAGCCTAAGTTAAGCTGGAGGCAGCGGACGAAAAATAAAAAAGAAAACATCTGTAGATAATCATAAATTTGAGTAAATAATCTTTTTTGTCTAGAAAATTCATTTTCATTTGAATCAGGAAGTGTGGTAATTTATTAAGTTCCATGCCTTATTAAAAAAAAAAAAGAGTTGTGCCAATATATATTTGAATTTTATTCATGAACAAGAAACAGGATTCAGGATAATCAGGTCGCAATGTGCAAATCAGTTTTTCTTACGCTTCCACAGGCCTTAATTTCACTGGAACTAAACACAATTTTTAAACTGATACTGCTTCCGGCCATAACCTCATATTTTTTGTGTCATGTTATTTTAGGTTTATACTACGGCTGTGACGTCACGCTAACTCAACACCATGCTAAACTTTAGTAGGTTAAATCCCGTTAACCGTGACCGGAAGCGTGCGTCATCGCAAAAAGTATGGGCTATCAAGTTACCCCACACTTTTGCCGATAACCCACACATTTGACACCTCCGGATCACGTGATCGGGAATGCACACACCAACAACCAAATACAGCGTCCAAAAACGTAACGCAATAAAAACATTCAAACGGAATTACTTACTGGGATATCCCGAATAAAATCTTATACCTGCTAACTCTTCCCCTCCACCTCCATAAAACTAAAATGAATGACCTTCATTCATACCGATGCACGTATTAGTCTATTACCGTAATTTTGAAACAATTCTCAAACTACAAACGCACAAAATGAATTAATTACTTACTTATCCCAAATGTCCAGCAATGCCATTTTATCCCTGCTGCCTTACATATCGAATTATTCACTCCAAACAGCTTCGTTAAACACGAGCGAGCTTCGAGCATGAAACCTTTGCCTACCGACGCATCTGTTTAACTCCCCCCTCTTCACAAAATTGAGCCAAAGGACTCGTCCGTCTATCACACACTTCCCCCTCCACAAACTAAAATGGGTAGACCTTCATTCATATCGAGGTACTTATTGATCACTGTTTTCTTGAAGCAATTTTCACAAAACACAAACATGTTTTAATTAAATACGAGTTAGCTTGACGTCCAAATCGTGGTATAAAATACACACGGTTATCAATTTTTAACCCACGGCTGCGATGATTTGCCCGGCGAGAATTTGCATAGTCTTACCGGCAAATCATCGCAGCCATGGATTAAAAATCGATAAACCCGTGAGTTTCTCACCAATAACTATTACTTACATGAAAACTTAAAAAGAAAATCCTCACGAATAACTAACTCCACATTAGTTCGACCAGTTCAAATCAAATCCTTGAAAATTTGAGTACGTGAATTGTTGTAAAAAATATATTGCAACTTGTTCAATGATCAATACACCAAGTTCTGTGTGGGATATAGGTAAAGGCCGTCGAAAGGCTGGTTTGGGGTGCAAATTCATCCATTCAACCCCTCCCCTCCATCCTCTCATGGAGTTAAGATTTTTATATACAGCGTGGTCCAAGAGTGCAAAAAAAAAAGGTAGGCCCAGAAAGTGTATAGGGCTATAAAGTATGTAGGCCTATAAAGTTTATAGGCCCATTAAGTATGTTTTAGTATACAGGGATACACATTAGGTTAAAGGTTTTGACTGAAAGGTAGGTCAGTCTGACTAAGGAAGGTTAATAAAGACTTCGACGTACTGAAAAGGTACTAAAAAAAATAGTAGGTCTAGAAAGTGTGGCCTACACTTAGGCCTATTCTAATTACGAAATCATAACGAAAGGACAAATGAATTCTAACGAAAATGTTGATTAGGTCATTTTCTGCCTTATCAACATTTGGGTCCGTTTAACCGTCGTGGATCATTCAATGGGCGTGAACTCTGGTCTGGAGAGCACATGTTGTGTCGAATTAAATGAGACGAGCCATGAATATCATGTGAAGCAACAAAAAATTGGAGGGTGCAAAACATTTTTGTTTTCCCTTACGAACAAATATTACTAGTTCAACACCACGCTTTCGAAGTGTCGCCATCAGTCGCCCCCTCCCCAAGTTCAAACCGGGACAAGGTCAAGGTCAAGGTCAAACCGGGTCAGGGTCGTCGATCTGGAGGAGGGGAGAAAGTGGCTTTTGCTACCTTTTTTCGTTTTTGTCAATCTGGAGGAGGGTGGGAAAGTGTTTTTTGTTACCTTTTTGCATCCTGGAAGTGCGGCCATACTCGAGATGGGTCACCAGGTCAAACCGGGTCGAGGTCAAAGTGGGTGAAGGTCATCCATGGTGGAGGGCCTTTTGCTACCAAAATGTGTCCTTCTGGTATCAAAAAATATCCTTTTGCTACGTGAGTTCTTTTGCCATCTAAATGTGTCCACCTCCAATCGCACAGGTCACCTGACCGGAAGTGACGTCATCCGAGCGGTAGGGCAAACGCTTCACGAGCATTCGCATTATAAGAACTCTCAAAAGCTTTCAGAGCGTGAAAATGACGAATTAGGAACATTATGGGGGGATACCAAAATTGGGGGGGGGCGGGGGGCATTTAAAAAGGTCTTAAAAACAAATTGGTTAATTTGTCGATCAATGGTTTTCAACCATTAATTGAAAGAGATGACACTTGTGACGCTTGATGTTGTTTCACGTGTCAAGGCTTTTAATTGTTGCACAATCATTTTTTTCTCTGAATGTCTGTTATCTAAACAATTTCGTACAGATTAGAGATTGCCCTGATGTTTAAAAAAAATTTATTTACACTGGAAGAACATTCTGAATGATGTTGTGATTACAGATAGCATTGTGGATTCTTACTGAGACAGACCAACGCATATATCAAAACCAGGAAGAATAGTTCCTTTGCTCCTCCTTGCACCTCACTGTTTAGAAATGTCTCAAACTTTGATGTTGATGGAGGGTCTCAATTCACAGAGCAAAGGAAGTTTAATGAACCCTGCATACTGTATAGTGAGAAAAGAAGAAACCTACTTATGTGGCAGAGGTCCCAGATTCGTGTCAGGCCTCAGCCACCCCTGGCATTTTTAGGAAGAAGGGCCCTGTGATGTCTCGTGCTCATGTCGATTATGGCATGTAAAAGAACCTAGGAATTTCCGCTGAGATTTATCTAGCAAAATTTTCTATCTCTCTTTCCTTTTGGAGCCATGGCTGGGTGCACAGTAAAAGCAAAAATAGTTCTCTAAGTTCCAGAATGTATATTAAATACTATGGCAAGCCATTCCGTCTTTTATTACAGAATTACAGATATCTGTAATTATTTTAAAGATATTTGTAATTCTTTTAAAGATATCAGTATTTCTTTAAAGATATCAATAATTGAATTACTGATATCAATAATTCAATTACTGATATCAATAATTCAATTACAGATATCAATAATTCAATTACAGATATCTCTAATTCATTTAAAGATATCTGTAAATGCGCGCCATTTATTGATATCAATAACTGAATTACTGATATCAATAATTCTGCAATTACCGACAAGATATCTGATATCAAGATATCTGCAATTACTGCAATTTCTTGATATCTGCATTTTCTTGATATCTGCAATTTCTTGATATCTGCAATTACTGCAATTAATTGATATCTGCAATTAATCAAGATATCTGCAATTACCGACATCTAGTGGACAAAAATGTAACCAACGTCAGAAAGGAAGAAATTTTCTTCTCTACCTCTAAAGTATGGCTGCAGACACAGAAGGGGTCGTTTCGTGGGTGAGCTCCCGTTTCGCCAAATCCCATTTCGCCAAAAAATAAGCAGATTAACAGTTTTGACCTCCGGGACCAGTCCCGTTTCGCCAAACGAATTTGACAAAATTTTACGTACACGAAATGTAATACCTTATTTCTATGTAATGGGGCTTTAAAAGGCAAACATTTAACAGAGACAAGCAGTGGTAGAATACGGTAAGTCCAGTTGATTTATTAGCGTTTTGAAAACTGGCAATATAGTCGGGAAAATGTGCGCTTCAAATATAATTGTTTAGAATGTTTGGGCGTCACTACGTCAATACCAAGGTTCTCTTTTAAGAATAGTTAGTTAGACACGTGATGGTTAACCTTTTCCAAACGGGAATTCCTGTCTTGCAGAATCCCGTTTCTCAGAATCAAAATATTCTTCAAAAAAGTAACATTGCAAAAGTTAAAACGGCATGCCTAATTGTTAGTAATTTTTTATTAGTTGTGTTTTCTGATGTTATGTGTTTAGCCGCAGCGAGCGCGGCAGCGCGAGCGAGGCACGTAATATGAAACAAATTATTTTGCAAAATGGAATTCTGCAAAACGGGTGTTTATCTATAAATGTCTGACCATAATCATGATATAAATGTTCGTGTTTAAATGTTTTAAATGTTTCGTGTGGCTAAAATTTCGTGAACGATATTTGGCGAAACGAGACTGGCCCCTGAGGCAAAAGCTGTTAATCTGCTTTCTTTTTGGCGAAAACGGGATTTGGCGAAACGGGATTTAGCGAAACGGGACGTAACCGTTTCCTGTTGCCAACCGCCAGCCCCACCTTTTGCAATCGTGGTCGGTCACTAATCCTCTAGGTGGGTTGGAGGGGAGGACAACCTGCTCATCGCTTGCGAGCGTTGTTTTTACTATTTGAACCTAATAAGACTGCGTATTAAAATTGATATAATTTGTAACACACAAATAGAAAAAATACAAAAAGTACGCAACTGATTTAAATGTAATTAGGATTTTATGAAAAATCGTAAACTAATGCTGTGTAATAAAATCTCTGAAATGATTTGGTCCTCATTTAATATTAAATATGTAAGCCTCATCCAAAAAAATGGTTTAAAAGCAAGAGAATGACAATTCCGTCACTACTGATATTTGATTCAATTAATTACCAGGAATCAAGCAGTCTTACTCGTCCTTGTCCAACCCACACATCGTTTAAAACTGAACAAGTGAGGAAGTGAAACAAAATACAGTAACACAAAGCTGCGTTGTATTGGTCATGTGTGCGTTGAATCAAAAGCACTCTTAACTACAGGTATCGTAGTAAACGAGAAATAGCGGACCACTAAATTACAGCTGCATTGATAAACAAGTCATTAGAAACCAACTGGCAAAGTGAGAAATTCAGAATAAAAAAATAACATATATTACAAAATATGGAAAATAGCAACACAAATGTTTACAGGCACTGTAATACCAAAAACGAAACATTTAGTTTTTACAAACAAACAAAAATAGTGAGGAAAAAAAATAATGAATAGACTGAAAAAGCTAATATCAGTGAAATAAACAAGGCAAAACATTAAGGAACAAAATTTCGAAAAAAAATTATCGTGCAAGCAGTGGCACGTTAAGGCAGGCTGATTAGACGCGGCCTACGACCCTATATTTGTGCCTTTTATTATGAAGAGAATGCGTTTTTCAGAACTTGAAAAATTAGGCTCAACGAAGTTTAATTTAAAAAAATAATTTCGCTCCACTCAGTTGGACGTTGCTGAATGGAGTATGAAAAAGGTAAAAGATCAGCTACAGGCCCGAACTGACAGCCCTGGGCCCCAAGTGTCATGACCTGTTAAAAGGCCCCCAAACACAATGGGGGGGGGGGGAGAATTATGCCCGAGATCGCCTGAAAGGTTTATCATAATTACATAAAAATAATTTTTGTGTTTGTATTTTTTAGCAGAATCTACCGTTTCTGTTTTTGCGATTAGTTGTGACTTAGCCGAACAGAACAAAAGCATCAGAAAAAAAGTTTCCTTTGCTTTCCAACTTCCTTTGCCTGCCTGGTGAAATTCGAGCCAATGCAACTAACCTTTCCTATAACAAAAACAATAACAGGAAAAAAAATCGGCCAAACAATTCGTGTTTCGTGTTTTTGCCGTTAACAGGTTTTTTGTTCAAGCTTCTTTAACCGTGGTTTTTTTTCGGCACGGTCCCAACTAGCGTTCTGAATCGCGGCTCCATGTGGCCAATTGTCGAACGAGTGACTATCTTTACTTTGCGGAAAACGTATACGTTGAAAATTACGCTTTGAGATTTTACCTACGAAATATGTTTGAAAAGTATCCCGTGTTCTGATATCATTCAAGCACATGTTAATCCGCAAGCAGTAGCGTTTAAACGAACTGGAAGCAAGGAAGGAGGTTTGCATTTCAAACAAAGGCCAACTGGAATAGAAATTGCACTTCTTGCCTCCCGGTTTTGCTTCAGTTGTCATTCGTGCTGAGAAGTTAATTAACACTGCTTTGACAAAATAAAATTTTGTTTTTTAAATCAATTGGGGTATATTTTTACCAAGGGGGACTTTTTCCCGAAGTAATTTTTCCTGGGGTATTTTTTACCTACTGCCGCTGGAGATCAAGGTTCACTTAATCATTTTTGAAATGGAGATTTCCCGTTTCACAGAATTCCGTTTCGCACAATCAAAATATTCTTTAAAAATGTAACATTGGAAAACTTTAAAATATACTCCAAATTGGAAGGAATCTGTGGTTAATTGCGGTTTCTTATGCTTGTTTAGCCGTGTTTAGCCGAGCGAGCAAGGCAGCACAACCGAGGCAGGTAATTTGAAAAATTATTCAGCGAAACAGAAATTCCAACCTTCGCAGAAAAATCTGAATTCGTTTTATTTTCTGCGAAACCGGATTCTGAAAAATTGGACATGACCTGTGGAATCATTAATGGAAAACTCGAAGTCACAAATTTTCTCCCAACTTCCTTAACTGAAATATTGGGGGAAAAGGATCGTCCTGTTTTGAGGAGGGGGAGGGATGGAATTCCATCTTGGGAAGGAGGGATGGAATATTCAATTTGGTCGACTCTGGATAATTAAAAGAAATAAATTCCTAAAGTTTTTCCCGAAATTCTTAACTTTTTTTTTTAAAGCTAGGCTATTTCGATGTTTCTCTGCACAAATTTTGATATTGATTTTGGAATGTGGTTCCAAAACCACATGAAAAAGGTGTTTAAACAAAACTGAGGACTTAAGTTCTGGCAGGTTATTTCCTCATCCTTTATACGCATTAACTGTTTTTTTTTTTGGTGGTGCGGGAGGGATGGAGGGGGGGGTGGGGAAGGGAACAACACGCTCCTGAAAAAAAATACCTAAATTTATGGGAAATATCGAATAGCTCTCAAAAAAAGTTAAAGGAATATTGAGTTAACTTATGTTTTCCCAATTTTCTTTTAATTATTGATAATCGATCAAATTCAATACTCCACTCCCCAGTTATGGAATTTGTAAAAAAATTTTTTATGATTCCCAACGCTTCCCCCCTCCCATTCTAATTCAATTTTGGTGGAAACTGCGTAATTTCATGAATTTTCTCTTACCGAGGGTGACCCATTCTCCCGACCAAAGGTGATTAAGTTAACCTTGATCAAGCAGCAATTAGCTAATAAATGATGAATGCGCTTTTAACTAAATTTAGGTAGTATTTTTGGGGTGATTTTACACCAGATTTATCTTGCAATTTTTTTCCCCATCGGCTTTTTTACCTTCAGATTTTTTTCCCCAGGGCTTTTTTCCCCGAGGCTTTTTTCCCATCAGCTTTTTCCGGGGCTTTTTTTCCGAGACTTTTTTTTTTTGGAAACCTTCGTTTGTGTGGTGTCTTGGGCAATGCTCCCTCCGCATTCTCTCCCCTCCCCCACCGAATTGCGGCCCTAGCAGGTCTACAATTCCATATTCATTCAGTATTTACGCAACCCCTTATAGTAAGATCTTACTATAAGGGGTTGCGTAAAGAATGAGTGAATAAAGAATTGCAGACCTGCTAGGGCCACATTCGGGGGGGTAACTTCGTGGGGGGGGGGGGGGGGGGGCTGTCCCGTGCAAATTATTCTGTTTTTAGCCTGTATATTCGGTGACTGGAACAAAAAGCCCCGGATAAAAAAGCCTGGAAAAAAAAGCTGATGGGAAAATAAGCATTGGAAAAAAGCCTTGGAAAAAAAAGCTGATGGAAAAAGAAGCCGATGGAAAAAAAGCCCCGGAAAAAAAAAGCCGATGTGGAAAAAAGCTGTGAAAAAAAAGGCCGATGGAAAAAAAAAGCGCGAAAAAATCTGGTTGAAATTTACAAAAATACTACCTAAATGCACTTAGGTGTGTATTAATCATTCATTAGCTACATGTTGCTCGATCAAGGTAACATTTGGAATCCAGAAAGGAAAAGAAATCACAAGTTTCCTGCCAAATTCCTTAACTGGGGAGGTTGTGGGGGAAAGGGGCGTCCTCACTTTGATCGGGGGACCTTCGATCGTTAAAGGATAAATCATGAAATGACGAGTTTCCGCCATAATTTGGATAGGAGGGGAGGAGAGGGGGAATAATCAGGAAATCATAAATTTGCCTTAAATCCGTAACTTGGACAACTAAAAGAAAATTCCGGAAAGCATACTTTTATTCCCGAAAAAAAAAAGTGAATAATTTAGATACACGCCCAAACTGAGGACGACCCTTTCCACCATCAACTCCCCAGTTAAGGAATTTGGGAGAAAACTTGTGACTTCTTTTCCTTTCGGGATTCCAAAGGTGACCTTGATCGAGCAACATGCAGCTAATGAATACACACGTAACTACAATTAAATAGTATTTTTGTAAATTCTGAACTAGGATTTTATCGCGCTCTTTTTTTCATCAGCTTTTTTTCCACGGTTTTTTTTCCTTGGCTTGTTTTTCCACGGCTTTTTTTTCCAACGGGTTTTTTTCCGTCTGCTTTTTTTTCCGCGGCCTATTTTTCCGCAGCTTTTTTTTCATTTGGTTTTATTTCCATCAGCTTTTTTTTCCGGGGCTTTTTTTTTTCCATCAGCTTGTTTTTCCAGGTTTTTTTCAGCGGCTTTTTTTTTTCCGCAGCTTTTTTTCCTGATACCAGAAAGTTCTCCTAAACTAAGACAAACCTTCGAAATTCTAGCCGAAGATTAACTAGTAGGCTTCTTTATTGATATTGTTATTACTGTGACCTGGAGGTGTGTATTTACCGTTTGCATTTTATGATGTATTTGAAGTAATCAGACTATTAAGTGCATATTTTACTGAATTTTATATACGGAAATCAATTTTTTAAAAACAATATCATTACAAGTAGGCCTACAACACTTTATTAAAGGTACATGCATCCCTGTTGGCTTTCCTGCATGGCTCAGGTTTTCCGACATTAGTTCAAACGTATGTAAATGTTGCCATCACTGTCATTTTCTTGTTTTTTCTTTCGAGCGAGATGATTTTGCGACATTAACTCTAACCTGTGTAAATGTTGCAAGCTCTATTCTCAACGGGTTGCAAGACATAACGGAAGGATTTAAGTGTTCTCGTCCTACAAATCTAGAAAAACGCTAGTGTGTCGCGCCAAGTTAGGCAACAAACATCACATTAATTCAATTGTCGGGGAAGTAAACCATTGTAACGCGACAACATAGCGTAAGTGTCTAATATCTTGAAGCATAGTTGGTTACATTTCAGGTACTTGGGGAAAAAATAATACTGCGACACAAAAGCTTAAATTGTGGTAAAGTAAAGAGCAATGACCCACCTGACAAAAATTCACTCGTGTAGGAATGTCAGCTAAGGGATTGGTCATTATTTATGGCCTGGGGGAAGGGGGGGGGGCGGGGGCTGTAGGAAATGAAATGTGACCACCAAATTTTCGATGATACCCCCCACCTTTAAAAAATCAAACCCCCCAATAATGTGACCCCACCCCTGACAGGACCTGAAAAATTTATGATCCCCCTCGAGAGTGTCCAAAAACTTCATAACCCCCCCCCCATTCCTCGGGTCCCCCCCC
>JAHWFP010148827.1:15278-31743 GCA_023313725.1 Lithobius niger
CCCCCCCCCCCCCAGAATTATAAATAAAAATTCTAGTGAGTTCAGGAATATTGCCATTATCTACAATCTTTTGCACCTATCCCCAGAATCTAGTTTCTGACCTAAAGCTGCGGTTTATTTAGTAGTCCAGCCTGCATATTTTACATTCATATTCAGAATGAAGTAACTTTCAATCCCGTCTATCAAATCTTGCGTTTTTGCCTCGTGTCGAACCTCCATGTCGCAATAAATTGGGCTTGGGCTGCTCGATCCGTCTTCGTTCGTACTGAACGCCAGCCATTGCTTCCATCACAATCGTGTGTGCTAAGGTGCCCTATTTACATGCTCTTTGTATTTTTTCTATACTTTTATGTTAACACAATGCTCCCAAGCGAGTCTAGTCTCTAGTAGGTAGCAGGTTGACCCCCACCGACGAAAAGTTATTAAAGGATTAGCGCCAGCCCACGATTGTAGAGAGTGTGCTGGGAGTTGTCGACAGAGAATACAGCCCCTTCTGTGCCTGAGGCAATGCTTTAAACGAATATTTGTAGGGAGAGGGTAGCACGCATTCCTTTTCTGGTGTTGGTTACAATTTTCTCCGCTAGACGTCGGTAATTGCAGATATCTTTAAATGAATTATTGATATCTGTAAATACGCGCCATTTATTGATATCAATAATTCAATTACAGATATCCATAATTCGCCGTATTTAAAGATATCTGTAAATGAATTATTGATATTTGTAATTGAATTACTGATATCTTTAAAAGAATTACAGATATCTTTAAAAAAATTACAGATATCTGTAATTCTGTAATAAAAGACGGAATGGCTTGCCATAGTTTGCTGCAGTCAGCTTAGCGCCTGGAGTGTGAAAGCATAACATTTACAGTTTTCTGTATAAAATTCAGCAATTGCCAGGAACCATAAAATGACAGTCCAAATCAGTGTGTACCACCTCAACCTCCACATGAACTGTGTAATGCAGTACACAGTGTGTGTACATAATACACGAGCTGTGTCAAGAATGTGTAGTACGACTACCACTGCACAAACTACACACTGCCAGTACACAACTCGCGTGGGGGCTTAATTGGTGCACAGTGGTGTGCACAGCGTCGTCAGAGTGTCTTGCTTCAAACTGTGGTCTAAAATCTACTTTGTTAATGTACTTTTTTTTTAATTAATTAAATAAATGAAGATGTCTGTTGTATTTGTTCACCTTTAGTTTGTTAGGAATTATTTTTGTTATGCTAACTGTTTTAATTTACTTTCAGGGTACGGCGTCCAGCTTGTTGCAATACGATAATATACGTCTGGTGCAGGGTACAGCTACAAGATTTCAAAGTGGTATGTTCTTATTACACATTGTAAATACAAACGTATCTGGCGTACGGTATTTTCTCTCTAACTGTTCTGTGGCTAGGGTATTCAATAACGGCCAGGAATTATAGTCAGTGTAGTCCGTGATTTGTTTTACTTCCCAAAATTTCTGGATTATTCATAATTTTAAAAGTTAATAATAATAATAATAATTTAATAATAATAATTTGACTTTACTGCCGTTAGGCAGTCGGACAATGGAAGGTTGGTGAGCCACTAATACCGGCCCTTAGGAAAATAATGTCGATATTACAAGGTGATCAGACATATACTTTTTCCTCATCCGAGATACGGAATCTCCATAAGCGGTCGTTTCAAGAAGGGATGAAGGTCCTCCGTACTAAGCCTTCTACCAAAACTCTTCACTGTCGACTGGTCCACAGTTTCGGCCCTCAGGGCGTTCCAGGTGCGGACAAACCGTGATGAACAGAAGTTTTAGCGGCAATTAGTTCGCGTTGCCTGGACAGCGAGCTTCCAGTCATGGCCACGAGTGTTTAACGAGCGTGGTGCCAAATGAAATAAGAATTTAAAAAAATATAATAACTGCTTGTGGAAAAAAAATCGTGAGCCCACGGCTTTCTGTAAAACGAGGGTTCGGTAGGTAAAGCGACAGTTGCAGAACAGGGGACACATTTCATGGTAAGCGTTTACAAGCATAATAACTAATGATCCGATTTTTAAATGAATAATAAAAGAGCAACATGGTCCCAACAATGTAAATCTACCAAATATTTATAATCATTCAGGCATAGGCATGCAATACGACAAGGGTCGGCTGATTTTTAATTTGGCGGGGGGGGGGGCCAACAACCACAGGGCTGCTGCCGGGAGTACCAGCTTTTTCACATTATTACGCATTCCAACTTTTTCATTTTTATCACATTTTTCACATACCTGCTTTTCAGTTTTTTTCACATTTTTGCACATATTTTCATTTTTGTATCATGATTTCTTCGTTTTTATAATTATTGCACCAGTTTCACAATTTTTTAATAAAAATTTTTCTTTTCCAGTAAACATTGTAACTTCTCTGTAATTTCACTTGAGAGAGCGAAAGCTAATTCAAATCGACTCCACCTGTAAACCAGCCAATTTAAAAAAATTTTGTAAGTGTTTTAACCACAGACACGCGGACATAATCCGGGTCCAAACTTAAGGCCCTAATTTGATTGATTTTCACATTTTTCACATATTTTTTCAACGCAGGCCGATTTTCACATTTTTCACTTTTTTTTTTCACGCTGGCATCATTACTGCAACCACCATTCCCCCTCACACCCAAGAAAAATTATCAGTCGGAAAAGTGGCTCTCAGTCGGAAATACTTAAATTTATAAAACAAAATTAAAAAAAAAATTAAAAAAATTAATAATGTTTTGGCACAGTTTGGGATAAAAACAAATTAACTCCTAAACCCATTGATCCCAGTCTAAACGCAAGGCAATTCTCTTCACCCCATCCCCCCTCCCTCCACAATCCCTTCCTGGTGCGAAAGTATAATTTTTGGCAGAGTTGAGGGGGAGAGGAAGAAATTTCTCGTTTGTTAGCTTTCTTTGTTGGGGGGGGGGGGGGAGATGTTAGGATGAGCACCCCTGTATATTGCATTCTTTATTCAAACATGATGCGTGTTAATTTTTAAGTAAAGAGAAGTGCGCAATTTCAGACTATGAGCTACATGAATGAGTCACCTGCAAATTTTCAATTTTCTTCTGCAGGAAAATGACCTTAACAGACGAATGACAAAGCTGTCTATTTTTTATTTTCCATGCGTCCGTACTACAGTTGCGCACTACCCCGTTGCTGGCGAAACGGACTCGCACGTTCGTCGAATTGATACTACACAACTGTTACACTAATACCTGATTAGCAGGAGCCGCTATTTGTTGACATGACTACCCGAATTATCAATAAGCGTAGATTACTCGACAGTTACCGGCGAAGCGCATAGTAGCCGCCATTTTTTTTCGTCATTTCGCCGCCCTAAACAAATGATAGAAATCCGTTTTTCGTGCGATGTTGTCAAAACGTGAAGCTACCTGGTCCAATTCCGGTTCAACTTCTTTTCTAGACGGAAACATAATTGGCAAAAATTCTTGGTCAAGGACCGAGAAACTTTCATATGTAAACGATTTAATCATAAACTGTTCAATACTAAAGTCTACAATTTGCTGGGACTTGTTCTAATAAAAAATCATCGTTAATCGACTGATATTCTATCACTTCCGGCCTGACGCTGATAAGTGATACGCCTGACCAGTTCGAATAAATGACTCGAGTGGAATGTGACGTCACTAGACAAAAGCCACGAGTCGCGACGACACAAGAGCCCCTTTTTCTCACTCAACTCTATTTCAAAAACTGCTTTTATGCATAAAATGCATAAGCAGTTAAAAATTGAGAGATATACAGGGTGGTCTACAAAAAACTGACGACCCAACATTTTCTAAGTCCAACTTTTCTAGTTAGCACCCCTCAGAACCAGGAGAGGATAGCAATCAAAGCTAATGAAACGGGAAGATTTCTGTCCTCTCTTGTTTTTGGGGGGTGCTAACTAGAAAAGTTGGACTTAGAAAATGTTGGGTCTTCGGTTTTTTATGGACCACCCTGGTTTGTGGTATGTCCTTGCAGAATTTTGTTAGTCAAATTAGGTCAAATCTAATTCAGCGCAGCTGTTGTAATTACAAGCCTGCCGTAGCAAGGCAATCTACATAAGTTAAATTATGAAAGCCATGTAATCGCTTCGTAAACTTTCGCAGAGGGATCAATATTCCCTGGTAAAAAGGGGACCTAACTAGGGTAGCGTACTCAAGAATGGGCTGCACAAACACCTCGAAAACCAAAACCTTACTATGAATGTTTCCTGAGGTAAAACATCTGTGTACTATTGCTGCACGTTGAAAGGCCAGGGCACAGGCCTTACGGCAATGGAGTGATGACTCAAGGTTTTGAGTAGACCAAATTCCAAGATCATGAACTTTCGCAACTGCTGGTAGTAGGGACGAGTATTTTGAGAACCAACATGAAAAATAAAGCATTTAGGAAAAGCATTCAGTGGTTCAAATAAAAATCCTTGGTGGTGTGCTTATATGGGTGTGCTGAACATGAATCCAGATGATGGAAATAATAAAAAATTTTCATAACTTTTAGTTAAAATGTTGGGACGTTGTTGCAGGAATACGTAAAGAGTTCTGTAGGAAAGATACGCCTCAAGCAGTATTAAATCTCGCCAAAACAAAACTTATTAATGATTCCCGCCTAGCTTTTTGGCCGTTTGAAGTGGTGATAATAAACGCCAAGCACTATCATCAAGTTAATTCCACTGAGTAATAGTTCGAAAGTCAAGTGAAATATATGAAAATTGCTTACTACACAATTTTCCAAAAAGCACACTAACGTTTGAAGTGTTAGTCGGTGGGGTTAACTTGGAAAAGAGCTTGACGTTTGATATCACGACTTCAAATGGCCGACGGATAAGATTGACGGGAATCCTTAAAAAGCTCTATTTTGGGGAGATATCACATCTTTTTGGTTTAGACCAAATCCATTTTTTTCTATTAGGAATTACGAGAAGAAAAAACAAATCAGTTTTACGGTTACTTTTTTTTTTTTTTTTTGGTTTAGTTCCGTTTTGAGGACAGCAGTCAGGTTTCACGTGTACTTAACACTTCAGCAACAACGTGGTGTTTTAAACCTTACTTGAGAGCTTATTCGTGTTCCTTTGCTGTATTGACTTTGGTTCACTTAACCCTTTAACTGCTACAATCGACTATACACGTGCAGCAGTTTCTTGCCTGCTGTGTTACAATCAAGTATACACGTTTTCATTATTCTAACTGCTGGTGCTACACTCGAGTTAACTCGAGCACGAAAAACAACTTCTGATGTCTTCCGCCATCTGTTGGCAGCCAATCGAAACATTAATTTTACTTCATGGCCACCAGATGGCAGGGCAAACCAGTAAAACTAGAAGGTGATGTTACCGGGCAGCTGTTGTGGCGCGCTTCCCTGCGCTGTTTGAAAAATAAAAACGGCTGAACCGTCATGTCTTAGTGGATTGCATGAACCAGAGTTTATTTGTTTATTTACAACAAATGAATCATATGATGAATTTGGAAATATTGACAATAAGAACAATATTTGCTTGGTTTTAGAAGAATCTGACAACGAAGTTTCAGAATAGTTGCCATGTGTGGTGGGGGTGCAGGGGGGCAGAAGAAGAAAAACGGGGGGGGGGGGGGGTGGCACTACTGGAGGAGCACTGAAGTGGGGGTGCAATAGGAGCCTAAATGTGCAATGCAGAAGTAGTAGCTGATACATACCTGTTTATTTGGTTGTTGCTACTTTTTCTTAGCACAGCATATTTTTTAAGGTAGCAAAACGACTGCGTTTTTGTGTTCTAATAGGTTTACATACGTCTACGTCTTTGTCGAGAAAGCAGGGACGACGCTAAGGGGAGGCGAGGGGGGGCGCTCGCCCCACCACATTTTTGGCCGCCCCTTCCTGGCGCCCCCCCCCCCCCCACTCATCAGATCAAAATAAAACGTATAAACGAAGAAAATTCTGGTTATTTATTAAGAAAACTACGTTAGTTTCTTTCAAAGCGACAAGAAGGACTTGAGGTTACATCAATAGAGCCCAGTTGTTACTGTGAGAGTTGAAAGATCATCTTTTTTACAGCTGGATTTAAAAAGTTCCCAAAAAATAGGGTATGAAGCAGTTAAGAACGTTCGGTGTGAGAAAGAATTACAAGAGTGTTATTTTTTTTTGGGGGGGGGCGGGGGGGTAGGGAGACCACTAAAGTTGAATTTTTCAGTGCGCCCCCTGGCTAAAATTGCTGCCCCACTGCCACCTCCCCAATAAAGTGATTCTAGCGTCGTCCCTGCGAGAAAGCCACCGAACTCGCCTTATTTATCAGTGTTCTTGTTGTCGTGCAATGTACTCAACGTTTTTGTGTTCATTGTTATACAAGGTGGGGGCAGAAAGGACGGAACACCCCAGGCAATTTCAGCTGATTGATACTAGAGCAGTGAAACCTTGCATGGTATGAAGGTGAATAGGGGCCCCACGAATCATGTATTTAGCACTGACCTTAACATAGAATTTCAAGGTCATCGAACATCTAACTTTTAAACCATGCTTTGTAGAACCTATGTTTAAATTTGTAGATATTGGCAAGGCATGACCAATGCAAAACATGGAACGACAATCGGATCATTCGTTTACGAGTTATGGCTGTCGTGCAGCTTGAGTGGCTTCCCTGCCAAACAGTTTGAGAAAAAAACGTAAAGTGGTCGTCAATAACGGGTAACGTCTTCTAGGGGATGAGTAAACAAACAGCAGCTACCATGCCAACGACTCCACACATTACATTAGCCGAAGAAGGGGCCATTCTTTTGAACGCCAAGGTCAACAATTGAAAGTGCATACGGTGATAGCTTGAGTGTGGCTTCTCAACGACTTTTAATAGGCTACTTTCAATCACGCTGCTGTTCTGTGAAGCCATCCTCGAATTAAAGCCGGACTAGTTTTTTCTGACCAGCATTGCAACATGTAACTAACTGAGGATAAGCAGAGAAGCCAATGGGCAGAGTTTCCTATGTTGCTTTATGATTAGTTGATAAACTGAACAAAAGTCTTAACAAAAATACAAAAGTACCACGCAATAAATCAAAAGACAAAACTGTTGAACAAAATTACATTGATGCAAAACTTTGGTAATAAAACATAGCCTACAAACCATTTAACCGCATGTTGCGTTTTAGGGAAAAAATCGCCTGAAACAAGCAACCTTTATCGATTGGGGGAGAGGGATTGTAGAAATTTGTGACCTCATTGTCGAGGGTGGCTTGCAGAAGCTGTGACACAATGTGACAAGGGGAGGGTGGTGGTTAGACAGGCAAAGTTTGTGTGACACCATTTATGGACAGCCCCTAACTGTACTACAGTACATAGTCGTTTGGTGACCTTGAACAATTCCCTCAATGTCATTTATTTGAAAATTTGAGAACTAAGCACTGCAGAACTACAGAATGAATTAGGTATTTACTACATACAATACATGATGATCCATGACGATAAATAAACAACTAAATTCGGACCATAAGCATGTTAAGTATGTGAAGACATTTGTATGCAAATTGCGATTGGTTCAATACATACATTCACGTAGTTCCAAGTGAACAGGAAAGGTCTACCTCAGGAGGGAGTCCAACTGCTTAACACGGACTAGCAACCCCCACCATGCCTGCATACACAAATGAACAGTATCTTGAAATGCTACTATTGTATGGGTAATGTCAGCGGAATGCAAGAGCTGCCATACGGATGTATGGTCAAAGGCATCCTGGTCTGGCACAGCCATCCATAAACACAATCCTCCGTACTGTTCGGAGAGTTCAGCAAACAGGATCAGTCCAGCCTACGCATCCACCTGGCCGACGACGGGAGGCCACCAATGAAGCCAATTCGGCTGCAGTAATAGCTTACGTCCAACTACACCCACATACCAGCACGCGGGACATTGAACAGCACAGTGGGTTGAGTCGTCGTTCTGTGGGCAGGATACTCCACGCCAACAGATTTCATCCATACCACGTTCATTGCCACCAGGGACTTGAGGAACGTGATTACCAGGTCCGTCTTGACTTCTGTAACTGGCTGACATTGGATGTAGGGAATGGCGTGGACACCCGTATTCTGTGGACAGACGAATCCCAATTCACCAGGGATGGTGTGGTGAACACCCACAACACACATTACTAGAGCGTGAAGAATCCACACTGGCTGCGGACACATCACCAAGTCAACTGGCGGGTCAATATCTGGTGTGGGATCATAGGTGGTCGGATTATTGGCCCAATATTCTACCAGGGCCCACTGGTGTTAGGTACCAACAACTGATAACGGATGGGGTTTTGGAAGAGTTTGTGGACGAATTACCACTTGCAGCACGTCGACAACTATGGTACCAACATGATGGTGCTCCCCCACACTTTGCAGCTATTGTGAGGGAACATCTAGATGAAGCCTTTCCAGGCCGTTGGATTGGACGTGGTGGCCCGGTTGGGTGGCCTGCACGTTCCCCTGACCTCAGTCCACTCGACTTCTTCCTGTGGGGATATCTAAAGGAGAAAGTGTACCTGACCCAACCTGCTGATGTCACTTATTTGGAGGGACGAATTCGCGAAGCTTGTGCTGCTATTAGCCCAGAACAGCTCGCTGCAGTTCATGCTAGCTCCGAACATTGTGCAAGATTATGCATTGGAGCGGAGGGGGCACATTTTGAACACTTTTTACACTGAGGTATGTGCTAACCAGTGGTCTGTTATTTGCCCAGGTGCAGTTGTTGGTAACCGATGCACCAACGTTATATCCCTTTTTTTTTGTCTGTTATTAGTGTCATCGGATGAATGACCTTACCAGCAGGCTATAAGGTCATTATCGATAACACCATTGGGAGTAGAATGGTTACTATGCGTGTTTTCCAGCAGTATAGTTGCGTGGTACTTTTGTATTTTTGTTAAGACTTTTGTTCAAATTATCAACTGATCCTAAAGCAACATAGGAAACAGCTGCCCGCAGGCTTCTCTGCTTATCCTCAGTTAGTTACATGTTGCAATGTTGGTTAGGAAAAACTAGTCCGGCTTTAATTCGAGGATGGCTTCACAGAACAGCAGCGTCAATGAAAATAGCCTATTAAAAGTCGTTGAGAAGCCACACACAAGCTATCACCGAATGCCCTTTCAATTGTTGACTTTGGCGTTCAAAAGAATGACCCCTCCTTCGGCTAATGTAATGTGTGGAGTCGTTGGCATGGTAGCTGCTGTTTGTTTACTCTTTCCCTAGAAGACGTTACCCGTTATTGACGACCACTTTACGTTTTTTTCTCAAACTGTTTGGCAGGGAAGCCACTCAAGCTGCACGACAGCATAATGCTTGTAATACCCATAACTCGTAAACGAATAATCCGATTTTCGTTCCATGTTTTGCATTGATCATGCCTTGCCAATGTTTACAAGTTTCAAATTTAAACTTAGGTTCTACAAAGCATGGTTTAAAAGTTAGTCTCGACAGACTATGTCAAGGTCAGTGCTAAATACATGATTCGTGGGGCCCCTATTCACCTTCATACCATGCAAGGTTTCACTGCTCTAGTATCAATCAGCTGGAATTGCCTGGGGTGTTCCATTCCTTTCTGCCCCACCCTGTATTGTTATTGTTGTATTGTTTGTCATGGGGCAGGTAAACCAGTTTGGGTTCGTGCTCCCTAAAACAAAAAACAACAATAACAAAATGGTATAACTCTGCTCATTGGTAACTCTGAATTTACACTTCTCCTAACTCCCAACCAGCAAAAAAACACGTTCCTCGAGTAAACTACAACTATCTACAAAATTTCAGCTTTATTCACCTAATGGAAGAATTTATTTTCGTGAACTAGTAGCAGCTAGTTGCTAGTAATTAGGCAAATATCAAAGTGATTCACACCATTTTTTGAACAAGAAAACGTTAAGCTGTGTCAATTGGTAGGCAATGCAATGGAATCATCAAAAGTTTTAAAATTATTCAGGCCCACCTCGTATGCTGAACTTTGTGTGCATTGAATTCAAAAGCATTTCTTCAACGATTTTCTATCAATGATCGTCATAATCAACTGCACCACGGCTTCCATTGTAACAGCTGTCCAACCACTGCAAACTAGGCAAGGTTAATTTTGCAAAGTGTTTAGAAGATTCTGTAAAACCTAAAAATTACATTTTTAAAGTTTAACTATCATGTAGAAGAGGAACCCTGCCAGATTAATTTAAAGCAGATTTCGCGCAAATGTGTGTAGCAATCACTGAAAGCACTTGGCAAATGCTTTCAGTGATTAAACATGATGATATCAAGGTGAATCTTGTCGGGAAATTACATGAAATTAGGTTGCCTACAAAACATCAAGTTACTGGATAGCAAATTCTTTTTGATCAACGAGGATTGAAGCTCTAATCAAACACCAAGGTGCTTGGAACCTTCTAATAACAGGCAAACCTATAGCCTACAGACCCTAAAGATTTAGAAGAATGCGAATTAGAGAACAAAAAGGCATCAGGGCTAAACACTCTAACCATTTATACTTCTAACGTACAAATGCCAAAGAATATAGCCGACGCTTCGGAAATATGGAAATATTTTAAGCAGGTTCGAACCTTCAAATTTCTTACGTTATTTGACGCTACATAGGCAACTTCACGAGTCCTGTAAAATCCCCGACATGATGATAAGCGAATATCTAGGTAAAATGTTTGCACTATTTGAACGCACAGCTGCTACTGGAAAACCATAGAAGATGATGAAAAAGCTTGCTATGTTATACTAGTGTTACCATGGTCTTACGATAACTTAATAACCAGTATCCAAGCACGGCTAAGAACACAGACAACCTGGAATATACAAACGTACAACAGTAGTGGTAAAATACGA
Source organism: Lithobius niger (assembly GCA_023313725.1). NCBI lineage: Eukaryota > Metazoa > Arthropoda > Chilopoda > Lithobiomorpha > Lithobiidae > Lithobius > Lithobius niger. The sequence continues at coordinate 26,103 of JAHWFP010148827.1, forward strand.
TATTCGGTTATATATATACCCCCACTTCCGGTCACCTAATAAAAGTGGGGGTAATAATGCACTTCTGATCACCTGATGAAAAGTGGGGGGGATAATGGCGTCTCTTCCATTTTTCGTCAATCTGGGGGAGGGTGGAAAAGTGGATTTTACTATCTGTTTTCCGGTTTTCATCGATCTGGAGGAGGGTGGGAAAGTATGTTTTACTTCCTCCTGTGATGTCAATTCCGGTCACGTGATCAAAGTGGGGGTATTGATGCGCTTCCGGTCTTATGATGAAAAGTGGGGACGTCACTTCCGGTTTTTGTCAATCTGGAGGAAGGTGCCTTTTGTTACCTTTTATTCATTTTTTTGTCAGTCTGGAGGAGGGTGGGAAAGTGCTTTTGCTATCTTCTATGACGTCACTTCCGATCACGTGATCAAAATGGGGGTAATGACGTCACTTCCGGTCACGTGGTGAAGGGGGTCACCGACTGAAGGATGGTGGGAAAGCGCCTTTTGCTCCCTTTTTTTTCGTTTTTGTTGATGTGGGGGATGGTGGGAAAGTGTCTTTCGGTACCTTTTTTCTCATTATTAAAAATAAATAACAAAAAAAAAAGAAAAGGCATGGATTCGAATTAAATAATTTTAACGGGAATAGGTGGCGAACTGAGCTGCAATTTAAAAACGCCCATATACCTAGACCCTAAAAAAGAGTATGAAATGGCGCTCGTCTCCTTGAATACGTACTACAGTATTTTCAACGTGAACGCTGACAATAACGAATTTTTGTACACCATCGACGGTGGAGCGAATTGGATCGAGGTGCGAGTCGTTCCCGGCGCTTACGAAATTTCGGACTTGAATAATTTTATACAGTCTACTTTGGAAGGAAGTGGTCACGAAAAAAATGCTATCATTTTAGAACCGAACCATAATACTTTAAAAACAAATTTGGTTATAAATAATCCGCTCTACGGCATTTCGTTTCTGGGAGATAATAATTTAGGAACTGTTCTAGGGTTCCTTCGGGGAACTTATACTAAAACTCAGTAAGGTCAAAAATCCGTGGATATAATGGGGTTGAATACAATTTTCGTTCATACCAACATAATCGGGTCTTCCTACGTGAATGACGACACTAAACCTTGCATATACGCTTTTTATCCGGGAGTGGCACCGGGTTATAAGATGATAATTTCCCCTCAAAATTTAATTTACCTTTCCGTAACTACCGACAAGATTCGTAATATTCGTATTTGGTTAACTTCTCAAGATAATGAAATGATAAATTTAAACGGGGAAACCCTTACCGTCAGACTTCATCTGAGGTCTAAAAAATAATTTTGTACGTAATAAAAAAAAGAATGTTAGTATTCGAAAGAAAAAAAAGATTAATTGGAAAATAATTCGTCGTAGATATAATCAATTAAGGGCAAAAAACGCAGCATTCATCAAATTTATAACGAGAGCGAGAAGATGAATTTAACGGAACATTACCTCGATATAAACGAATCTTTACAACAAGATTCTTCCGTTGAGAGCTACGCATTTCACGAATATAATCCCATAGTAGGAACCAATCTAAACAACATCAATTCGGAAATAAGAATCGTAATCGAAAACCAGGATTTGTTCCTATACGTCGCGAATAGTTATCTTCTGATTAAAGACAGGTTACTGAACGCCGACGGTTCTAGTTTTGCCGATGCGGACGCAGTGTCTATCATCAATAATGGTTCCATGTACCTGTTTTCCAGCATTAAATATCACTTGGGGGATAAGCTAGTGGATGAGTTAAATTACCCCGGTTATGGGACTCTCATGAAAGGTCTCCTTACGTATGGTTCGACCGATCAAGTGTCATTGCTGGGGAACTGCTGGGCGTTAGATGCGGCAGAATCTTCCGCGGCCAGTTTGAACGATAACATCGTATTCAAATTACGGCATTCCATCATCGTGAAGGAGACGACTCCTAAAGCAAGCTTCTCGTTCGCCATTCCCTTAAAAAACTGCATGGGATTTTTCGAAAATTATGACAAGGTGCTGTACGGTGCCAAGCATGTCCTAACGTTGTCTAGGGAGAGCAATGACGACGCTGTATTCAGGGCGGCTGTAACAGCCGTTGGGAAAGTTGAATTGAGTAGCGTTTCGTGGCACGTACCGCACGTAACCACATCCGACGAGCAAAAACTTAGGCTTTTTAGCTACATAGAAGGTGGGATGAACGTGGACTTGGGTTTTAGGCACTGGCATTACGATAGTTGAGAACTTCCTCAGAGCACTAGTTTCACATGGCGCGTGCTTACTACTTCAGCCGTTGAAAAACCGAGGTAGGTTATTCTTGCTCTTCAGACTAATAGAAAAGATGCGCAAACTAAAAATCCAGCCGTATTCGATCACTGCAGTCTTCAAGACGCTCACGTAACTATAAATTCCGAACGTTACCCGTTCTTGGACTTGAACATAAATTACGCTACAGGAGAATACTCGATCCTGTATAGAATGGCTCAAGAGTTTAGGCGCGCTTTGTACGATGTCGGGGACTTGTGTATCGATTTGGTGCAGTTTAAAAAGACGTATCCTCTAGTAGTTTTGGACTGTTCCAAGCAATTGGAGAGACTTCAGTCCGGCATAGTCGACGTATAAGTAAAGTTGAAATTTAACGCCGCGGTTCCAGCTAACACGACGTGCCACGCGCTGTTGATCGGTGATAGAAAAATGAGTTTGAATTTGGATAAAGGCAAAGTCGAAGTGATTTATTAAAAAAAGGGAGATGTCGAAACAAAACCCGAAAACAAGGAAAATCGGAAAAAAACGGAGCGGTGTGAAGATCGCAAAACGAGGTGGGTTTTTACCATTGTTGGCATTGCTGGGACCCATCTTAGCCGGTGTAGGTGGTCTAGCCGGAGGTGTAGGCGGTCTAGCCGGAGGTGCCGCCAGTATCGCCGCCGCAGTTAAAAAGAGCCAGAACGATGCTAAGGTAATGGAAGAAATGGTGAGACATAACAAGAAGATGGAGGGCTCGGGGTTGAAACGTAAAAAGAAAAAAAAAAGCGAATCGTGGTAGAGGGCTCTTTCTAAGGCCAGTGAAGGTCTGATCAATTTTACTAAACCGTTAACGAATCTCCATTTAAACAGATTAGTCAAAGTTTTGAAAATTCCTAAATACAGAGGTACTTTTAGCAAGGATCGTCTGCCGTTAAAACCTAAACCTCGTGGCGAATGCGGCATCGTAATCTCGAAAATTTTCACGATGGAAACGGAAGTCATTGGGTGCCTTACTCGACAGTTACTGACATACCCTGTTATTTCGACAGTTTCGGCAATCTCGAACCACCTACATGCATTTCGGAGTATTTGGGTCCCATTAAATACAATTAAGACTGGGTACAAAAAATTTTAATCAAACATTGTGCGGTCATTACTGTTTATTTTTTCTAAGTTTCTCGTGCAAGGGATATGATTGCGAAGATATTTTAAGACGGTTAGCTCTTTAACTCGGTTATCCCATTGTTCTTCGTATGGATTGGTAGGTCTCTGCTTTGACCATGGTATACAACGAGTCTTGGTTAGGTATATATCTATCTGGTAATCTTTATCCTCCATGCTTGCCATATCAGCCGTTATATAAATCACGTGGCCATCGCGCACGATGATCGGTATTTCCGTTATACTTAGAGTTGTTGGTTGGAGAAGTCTCTCAAGATCGACATAAACTTGAAATCCTTTGTTTTCGGGTACACTTTCCGATAAATCAAAAAAATGAGTTATTAAACACCGTATCTTTATATCTGGAGGGTCTGAACTAGATATATAGTCTCCGCTACTTCCTATATTCATTCCCAGGATATACCAACCGGATGTTGATAAGTAGTATTGGCGAGGATAGTTATTGTTACACGTGAAAAAGTGACCTTTAGGGTAAAGACTAGTTCCACGAAAGGTAACTATACAGTCGATACGTGGATTTATATATCTTTCCATCACAAAACCGACGTTGTCAAAATGATTCTTGGCTTCCTCCGCATCTGGTGGGAGTTTTTTTTCTACGTTTAAAGTAACCATTCGACTATCGACGTAACCCTTAGTAGCCACGTCGTGTTCCGCGGTTGGAGGGAGCGTAAATTTGATTCGTCTATTTTTTGCATCGAGTACCCCATCCTCGTCCTCGTTCAACGCCGTTTGAAGTTTGTCTATTTCATAGGCATCTCTAATAACCTCGAAGAAATCTCTATTAACAGCTTCCGAAGGGCTTTTGGGGTTCGCCAGGTTACTGATTCGTTTATTTTTGCGTCGAATATGTCGTGAGAGTCCATGATCAAGGCATTATCAAGTTTGGTTTCTAATTCGTTTATACCGAGAAGCTTCGCGTCGACGTATTCTTTATTCGCAGCATCCTTAGATTGTGCGGGTGACGCGAGATTCTTGATTCGTCTCCGTTGTGCATCGAGTACCAAACGCTCACCCTCATCCTCGTTCAACGCCGAGTGAAGTCTATCTATGCGGTACCCGTCTCTAATAGTCTCGAAGAGAAATTCTCTAGTAACAGCTTCTGAAGGTTTTTCGGGGTTCATGAGGTTACCGATTCGTTTATTTTTTGCGTCGAATATTTCGCGAGAGTCCAAATCAAGGCATTGCCAAGTTTGGTTTCTAATCCGTTTATACCGAGAATCTTCGTAAAGACGTATTCTTTATTCGCGGCATCCTTACATTGTGCTGGGATGCGAGGTCCTTGATTCGCTTATTTTTTGCATCGAGCAGTCCATCGGGACCTTCCTTCAAAGCGTAACCGAGTTTGGTTTCCACTTCGTTTATAACGACAAGCTTCGCGTCGACGTATTCTTTATTCGCCGCATCTTTAGATTGTGCGGGAGATGCCAGATCCTTGATACGTCTATCTTTTGCGTCGAGTTGACCATCGGCACTTTCCTCCAACGTAGTTTTTAAATTTTACCGCATCTTCGGGATCTACACCAGCAGTGAGATTAGTTAAGTGATTCATTCGCATGTCCGATACAGTTTTTGAATCGACGTAATCCTTAGTCGCCGCATCCTTAGATTGCGAGGGAGTTTCGAGATCTTTAATACGTTTCTTTTCAGCGTAGAAATGTCCATCCGTATCTTTCTTCAATCCTACGTCGGCATTAAATTTTTTTACTTTGTTTTCCAATTCGGTAAATTGGGAATAAATTACGACATCTTCGGGTTCTGTAGCAGCTTCGACTTTAGTCAGTCGCTTATTCTGCATGTCGTAATCATGGTTCAGGTCTAATTTAAATCCTATACCCCTTTCACATCTCTTTGCGTTCGTTTCAAACACTGTCCAAATTTATTAACCGGCATTTTGACGATTCTTTTTTTTTATATATAAACAAAAGGAATAAGAAATGTCTCATTCTACCTGGTATGGAAATCTTTCGAGTCTGTTGCAATCAAATTCTCTAGAAGTTAAGACGGAAAATGCGACGAATTTAAAAAATGGAGTAAAGTACCTCTTATTTCCTTCCGTAGAATTCGAGGATTTAAAAGGAGTAGGTTCTCCCATTTTGAACAAAGATTCCCCGAATCTCAAACCGCGATGAAAAATCTTAAACGATACATCTGCGAAAAATTAGAAATTGAAACCGACGAGCAGAAACCCGTTTGTTTGACGATGTTCAGT
>JAHWFP010148827.1:31843-46333 GCA_023313725.1 Lithobius niger
ATGTTCAGTTACCCAAATTGCTCGCACCCAGCTTCCACCTGCTACCCATTTTGTCAAAAGGCAGACAGTGAGTCGGATAAGCCGCTGTGTCTCAGAACGTGGGTGTACAACAACATCCACAAAACTAAAGGAAAACTTAACAAAAACGTTATAGAAAAACCGTGGTTTAACTTGGCTCCGTGCGGAAGTATGTCCTTGTCGGAAGTTAGTGGTAAAATTAACTCCGTGTACATCAGCAACGACGCTCCCAGAACAGTAAAACTTTGGTTTAACGTAGATTACGGAATACGGAGTCGTCGAATCTAATACATTCAACGAAAAGTTTTCGGACAAAGACTTTATGAGTTTGATTTCTGAATAAGAAAAAACGATGGATATTCAAAAATACGATTTGTTCGTGCCGATCAAGAAACCCAAAAATCACCCATTTCTACCTTCAAACATCAGATGCCTGATTATAGAACCGGCAAACTGCGGAAAGACGAACTTACTGTTTAATTTTATCTGTAACGAAAGATGGTTGAATTACGACAGATTATACGTGTACAGCAAAACTCTGTGTCAACCGAAATACCGAGCTTTACAGTCTATTTTTCCCGAAATTGAGGGAACCGTAGGACGGTAAATCGCGAGTTTTCACGACTCTCAAAACGATTTAATTCCTCCTGAGGAGTTAGACACCAAGTTTCGTAATCTCGTGGTTTTTGACGATGTTCTTTTAGACACACAAAAAAACATAGAACGTTACTTCGCTCAAGGCCGTCATTCTAACGCCGACGTTTTTTATTGCAGTCAGTCTTACACCAGAATTCCCAAACAAGTGGTTAGAGATAACGCCAATTTATTAATCGTATTTCCCGTGGACGATTTAAACCTGAAACGTTTGTACGAAAATCACGTCGGTCCTGACATGGAATTTCCGGAGTTTAAAACGTTGCGTAGAACGTGTTGGACGATCCGTACCGGTTTTTATCGATCGACAAAACGTTAAGCGAGGGACGTTATAAACGTTCGATGACAAAAGAAAGAAAAAAAGATAACATGGAAAAAAAACGTGAAATGGTAAATCTCAAAAACTGTTTACGGGAAAAATTTTTGAATCAACGTTTGGACGAACGAGATCAAGAAGAATCTTTACAAGAATTTTTTTAACCTGTCGTTAGTACTTTGAAACCTACCGTTGTTAATCCACCACCACCCGTAGTGAGTCCTGCTAAACCTATTGCCGGTTTTCCAACGAGAAAATGACTAAAACGTATACGAAATATTACTCCCATAATAATACTTATAAATCCGAGGATGAAGATGATGAAGAGTGGGAAACCACGGGGAACGAGACGGAGAAGTTTGCATCGCCGAAACCTTCCGTGCAGTCGCCGTGAGGAGGTTGTGTTGGCCCGTTTGCGAATTGGTCACACACGACTTACCCACTGTTTCCTTTTCCAGGGGGTTGACCCTCCTGAATGTTCTTGGTGTCGACGGCCACTTACGGTCCGGCACTTACTTGTTGATTGTCGCCATCTTGATGGTGTTCGTCGTCGTTTCCATCTTCCGCATGACATTGCGCGTCAGTTGGGCGATAAGTCTGTCCTCCTGTCCGGTGTTTTTCAATTTTTGCAGGAGGTACAGATGTATGACAAGATTTAGATTAGGGGTTTGGATAACATCTCTGTAATGTGTGGTGCAGTGGCAACCCGGACCACTGCACTGTGACTGAGGTTGGCGCTAATGACCAAATTGTCGACGCGCCATTAAGCCTCAATGCCCCCCCCCCCCCCCTTCCGTCGAGTATTCAACTCCGATAGTGCGAGATCCCAATCTTTCCAAATACTCGACTCCAGCTACGCGAACCGAATACGCATCTATCAGTACGGGTTTGAAAGTCACCCCTACACTTTCGGCAATACAAAACAGACACGTGTCGATGCCTCCAGAACTTCCAAATTTCCCAACTCTCAGATCTTTGGATAGTCTGTTACCTGGCCAAGTCATAGGTCAAACGGCGAAATATTTCCTGATGAAATTTTTCCAAAATTCCAAAGAGACCGATCCTGTCTTCGGACTGCAATACGACATGAAAACTGGAGAAATGAGCATGGCTAATAAACCCATAAAAATATTCGAGAACGACATAGTGATCGGTGGTAATCAGTACGCGGGAAGACGAGGACTTTGGAGTTTACTGGTTTTTAAGGATTAAAAGGAACCGTCATACGCTCCCGAAGTCAAGGTGAGTTACGCTTCTCTTTTAAAAAACACGCATGGTATCTACCAAAACAACGATCCGGGCACTCAAAAACCTAAGTCGAATCGTAGTGCCAAGTACGTGTCGATCATCGGTCCTATCTGGGAGGATATGAAAACACAGAAAAAGGGAACTGGTATGGTAAAAAAAAACTGGGAGTAGGGTGGATTACAGGTACTACGACGATCCTAACGATCTGGTCGAAAGACTGAGGCTTTCGTACGGGTCAACCCAAGCGGGTCACGACGGTCACAGGAACGAAATGATAGAAATTTTAACGGAATTGGAACAACGAAGTGTCATCACCGCTAGAGAAAAAAAGAACGCTTATCAGAATTTAGGTTTACGATAAAAAATTTTGTATAATAAAAAAAGAGGCCAAGATGAAGTATTGCGTGAAATGTAAACGATCCACGCCTACCGGCCCGAACCTCCTACTATTATTACATTGAAAAATAACAGAAGCATGGAAGTCTACTTTTGCGAAGTGTGCGGAACGAAAAGAGCTTCCTTCATCAAGTCTGGGAAAGGAATCGTAAATAAATCGTCGTCCATTTACTGGTAGAAGTACATTTACCCGGATATCAAAATTATGGACCAGGAACAAAACTAAATCAGAGATTAGCTAGAGGGGATCCTGGAATAAATAAACTGGATGAGGCGTGTAAAGAACACGACATTGCCTACTCAAAAAGCTTAAATTTAAACGAACGGCACGTCGTCGATGAAATTCTTATATCTAAATCTCGAAAAGTACGTAAGGATCCTTCGACCTCTTGGAGAGAAAAATTAGCCGCTGCGATCGTTAAAAAAATCATGGGGACGAAGCTCGAGTTCGGAACGGGAAGAAAAAAAAACTAAATGGATCAACTCGTAAACGAACTCCACAAACCGACGCGGAAACATTTTCCGAGGCAGAAAGTGATTGTGCGGAGTCTGAATGATCTATGGCAAGTGGACTTGGTGGAAATGATACGTTACTCTAACGTTAATAAAGGATTTAACTATCTACTAACTTGCATTAACGTCATGTCCAAGTTTTCTTGGTCTATTCCCCTTAAATCAAAATCCGGTGTAGTCGTTATGGAAGCCTTTAAAAAGATACTCAAAGAAACGACACCCCCTAAAAATGTACAAGTTGATTTAGGTAGTGAGTTCTACAATAAAAACTTTAAAGCACTCCTTAAGCGTCACAACATCAACCTGTACTCTACCCACTCTGAGAAGAAAGCGAGCGTTGTAGAACGTTTCAACAGAACGCTAAAAAGTCGCATGTGGAAACAATTCACCAAGCAGGGGAACTACCAATGGATACACATTATTGATGAGTTAGTTTCATGGTACAATGACACGGTTCACTCCACAATTAAATTAAAACCGAGGGAAGTAACCAGACGTCACAAATCGTCACTGAAAATTAAACCGAAACAATCGTTGAAAAAAACCCAAATTTGTTGTAGGAAACAAAGTCAGAATTTCTAAAGTTAAGAAAATTTTTGATAAAGGTTATTTACAAAATTTTACTAAACGAAGTTTTCACAATCCGTAAAGTCCAAAAAACCGAACCTGGTACTTATGTATTAAAAGACGAATTGAACGAACCGGTGCTCCGAGGTTTCCACGAACAAGAAATTCAAAAAACTCTCATCCCCGATTTATTTTTAGTGGAAAAAGTATTAAGACGAAAGAAAGGTACAGATGAGAAAATGCTCTACTTCGTTAAGTGGAAGGGATATGATTCAAAATTTAATAGCTTGACTGATATCATTAGCAGTTTATCTTTTTAAATAATTTGTACTTGATTTTTAAGTACAACAGATCATATTAGCAGTTCATCTGAATATTAATTTTCTTCTTTTAGCGGCGGCCATTTTCTCCAACCGAGATTTTCTCTGTTCGACAGTTTCTGTCACAAGTTTTTTGCGAAAATCAGCGGCCATTTTCTCCAGCCTCGCTTTTCTCTGTTCAACAGTTTCTATCGCATGTTTCTTACGAGCAGCCGCGGCTCTTTTCCTCTTATTAGCCACTATTTTTTCTTCTTCGCTTTGTTTTGGTATTTCAGTGGCTGATGCTTCTTCTTCCTCATCTTTCTCCAGCGAAGCTTGCTCTTCAGCTTCTTCATCCTCCATCGGATCGATTATACCGTCTATAAAATCATGCGCTATACCCGTTCTGTAGTGACCGTGCGCTAAAGTATTTATTCCATCGTCCAACACGAGTCTCTTGTTGTCGTAAGGAGATACGGAAGATTTTGAAATTTCAACCGTAGCGAGCTGATGATCCTTACTTTGAATGCTCATCCATGTGGCTTTCGGCGAGGTTTTCGAAAATAGCGCTTTTTTGTAGTCTTTGTGACTAAGACTTTTTTGGATAAACGCTTTACTAATCCCTTTAGCCTTTCTAATACTCTCTTCCCCTACTAAAACTAAGTACATTTTTGCTTTCAAGCCTACAAATTCTTTTACCGGGATGCCAGCCGTCTCATCTTTCATTTTCCCCAGGACGTGTTTGTTTTTAATACTGTATAGACGAAGCGATGGATCATAATTGCTAGTATCGAATCTATCTGACTCAATTTCCATGTCCCAGTAAAAATCTTCAGTCTCTACCTCATAGAACAGACTGTCGGTATCCGTGAAAAGTAAACGTGCTCGGTCTTCATATTTTGGACACATGAACTCGTTGTCAAATTCATACATTGTGAGTTTGGAAAGTTTGAGGATGCAAACACCGGAGTAAGTCGGTAAGTCTCACTTGATGTTATGAAGTCTCAAGTTTACTTGTATGAGATTTTCGTTGAGGATCTTGAATGAATCCGCGTGTGGCAGAGTGCTGTACTTGACAGATTCTTTTGGATTATCGGACAACTTCACGGATAAACGCCCCGATTTGTTTTCCATCGTTTTTCCAAACACCGAATTATTTTTCAGTTTGAAAAAGTCTTTTTCGAACGTCGTCGTTGCGAGTTGACGCTTCTCGGTGTTAAATTCTATGTAAGATTTTAGCCATTGCCTCTGACTAAATTTTAGAATTCTGTGAATACCTTTCAAAATTAAACTGTGCTTCAAGTAAAATTGTAAATTTCTGTAATGAACTATATAGTTTTTCTTCGTGAGCAGGTTTGTCGTCAGTTTGGAAGTAGAAACGATCTTCTTGTTTCCTGCCATTTCTTTCATGAAGGGGGACACGAGTTTGGCATTATTTTAAACTTTTCCGGCGCTAAAGGATAATCGTTGTGATTATCGTGTAGCTCGGATGGATAGTCCAAGTCCACTTCCAATATATAACCGTATTCCGAATCTTTTTCAACCGATGCCAAGCAAAATTCGAGAATTTCTTTCCTCGTCAGCCAACTAAATCGATCGTAGGGAAGGAATTCCGTCATGGCTAGTCCGTGTAAGTTGTTGACATCCAAATCTACTAGATATAGACTAGGTAAATTTTCGTCGTAAGTATCTGGTAGATATTTGTTATTGGCGATCGAATGCCTTTTCAACACAAAAGTTGTTCCACCTCTGATACCGGAAGTTATAAAGTTATGCTTTCCTCCGTGCGTAAACATTTCTAGTTCGGCTTTGGTTTTTTTCAAGGCGGCTGCCCAACTAAACCCTGGTGTGGATACGTAGTAGCAAGGATCTATGCCGTCATTGACCGAGCAAGTTTCCCTGAAAGTCTGAAAAATGTCGGCTAGAAGATACACGTCGATCATCTGATATACGAGATGGTAATTTTTAAAAACCTTCTCCTTCAGCAACTTCCAAACTGACGTTGTGTGATCGTACTCCGTGTCGGTGATGGCTTCGCCTCGTAGAGAGGAGAAGAATGCTGCTTTAGGAGGTAATTCCTGGTCCTCAAACACATCCATAGACTGTACGTACTTGTACGGGTAGTGGCCTTTTTGCGTCAATAAATCCAAGATTTTTTTCCTTTTTTGCTTCTGGCTCGAACCAGTCTACCGAATCGAGAGCAGTTTTTAAGATGGGGAAAGGTCGATCTTTCTTGTGGTTTTTAGCCAAAGTTTCGAGTGAGGAAGATAGGAAACTATAACTGTCTAAAAACCGCAACCTTGCCGAAAGGTCCTTTCCACCGAAGGAAAAGTACCGCGTATTGGTCATACTCATGAAATGCTTGGTGTTTCTAGCAAGAACATCTACTCCCGAAGGGAAGTTTTCTGTCGCAGAAATCAGTAGATGCATATCGTAACCTTATGGAAGACGACCGGGATAGTATTTATTGTCCTAGCCTCCAGATTGCATTTTACGTGAGAAGCACCTCTGAACTTTCCCGTGAAGTGGCAGTGATCTCTCACTTTATTGGAGATGATGACTTTGTTGCAGTAGTAACAAGTATCGGTTTTCGAGAACCGAATTTCATCGTCGGCAGTCATTATCAGATGTTTCGGTCGTTTAACAATAGAGGCAAACTTTTGAATTTCGCTATTCATACATTCGTAAAACTTATCCACCATGTCCTCGCCGAGGTAGAATTTTTGACTCACGATTTCATTTTCTGGACCAACAACGACGTAGCCAAAACTAGTAGGCGAATGCAAACTGACTTTAGTAGACGAACTCGAGGATGGATCGGTGCTACTAGTTTGCACGGGTCTGAGCATACATTCGAAATCTGCATAAATTACCCAAGGATGAGTATTGCGTCTATCGTAGTGTAGGAATTTTAACGTGTTAGCGCCGGGTGGTAAGAAAGTGAGTACTTGCGCCCTATTCTATCTCACACATTTACTGGTGTGCTTCATCATGAATTGTTCTTTACCAAAGGCAGTGAAACAGTTACAACAGTAAAATTTCCTGTTACTTCCAACACCTCGAAATCGGAGTACCCTTTCAAATATCGAGGATGGCGCAGTAATGAGTATTTCCTTTTTCATCGACTATGAGTAACAGGTCAATTAGTTCTCCTTCCATATTTTTGTTCACTCTCACTGGGTGTAACCCTATCGATCCCTTGTAAGAAATTACGTTAATGGACAAATTGTTGACTCGTTCGAAGGAATCAATTTGCTGTAGACTCACGGGGAACGTCAACATGGAATGGTCTACGGTATTCAAAAATGGTTCGTAATATTTAACTTCGGTTTCGTAGCACTTCATTTTAGCGGCTAAAACGGAATATAGAAAGCACTTTTCGTCAGAATTTTCCACATTCACTATAACTTCGCTTTTCTTGCGTAATGCACTCGGCAAGGGTGAGAAAGAACTAGGGCAAAAAGGATTGATTTTTGCCACTTTTACGGTTATATCCCAAACTTTCAAAAAGCGTCAACCACTACCCTTTTCTTAGAAAGTTTCAACTGACTGTTGTATTTTTTTGCAAGCATACCACCAATTGTACTGATTTTTTTTTTTTGGATCTGTGCTAACTTTATTGGTGTGATGCATCATGGGAAATATTTTCCCTATATAAGGAGAAATCCGACGAAGAAAATTCAGTCCAGATGCAGTTCTGGACTTAAACACATGGCCTCCCAGCCTTGGCGCAGTTGGGCAGGACTATATGCGCCATATTAGAAGTTGCACATATGCTATGGTGCATGTAGCCCTGCCCAACTGCACCAAGACTGGGAGGCCGTGTGTTCGAGACTGAATTTTTTTTCCTTTGATCTCTCCTTATATAGGGAAAATTATTACCCACGATGCATTGCACCAGGAAGTGACGTCATATAGGAAGTGATGTCATAACAGGAAGTGATGTCACAACAGGAAGTGATGTCATAACATGAAGTGAGTAGTAGGAAAATGCGATTTGGTAGACTCAGAGGACAGATAGACAAGATAGTCGCTACCATGCAAACCGGAGGAAGAGTCGTCATTTTCCAAGCGGTCGGTTGTCACGGTAACTGACAGCGGAACCGGAAGTGTCACCATTTTGGCCCGGAACCAGAAATGCCGCCATTTTTCTAAGATGGCCCCCAGGTTTCAGTTTCAATTTCCGAAATTATTTAAAATGTCCATAACTCGGTAACCGTTGGTCCTAGAGCAAAACAAAGAGAAACTTGGCCCCCATGCATGATACCCTGCCCGCACTTGGCCTCACCGTCCAGGATTTGACTTCCTTGAGCCTAGCCCTATGTGTAGCACATCCCGGAAATCAGGTACCTCGAATTTCGGCAAGTTGGCCGACCCTGATAAATCGAGAACTGTCGATCTTAGAGCAAAGCGGTTCGGGATGTGGGTTCCCCAAGCTGTACCCTACGCGTGATCCTCTCTACAAAACAGAAAAAAGGCACTTTCCCACCATCCTCCACATCAACAAAAACCAAAAAAGGTAGCAAAAGGCACCCTCTTCCATATTGATGAAAACCGGAAGTGACGTCCCAACTTTCATCACATGACCGGAAGGGATGTCATTACCCCCATTTTGATCACGTGATCGGAATATCGTCATAGAAGATAGCAAAGCACTTTCCCACCCACCTCCATATGGATGTAAATGAAAAAAGGTAGCAAAAGGCACTTTCCCATCCTCCTCCAGATTGACAAAAAATCCGGAAGTGACGCCTCCACTTTTCATCATGTGATCTGAAGTGCATCATTAGCCCCACTTTGATCATGTGACCGGAAGGGACATCATAGGAGGAAGCAAAAAGTACTTTCCCACCGTCCTCCAGATCAACGAAAGGCAGAAAACAGATAGTAAAAAGCACTTTTCCACAGTCCTTTAGATTAACGAAAAATGGAACCCCACTTTTCAACAGATGATCGGAAGTGCATCATTACCCCCACTTTTGTCACGTGATCGGAAGTGACGTCATTACCCCCATTTTGATCACGTGATCGGAAGTGACGTCATAGAAGATAGCAAAAGCACTTTCCCACCCTCCTCCAGACTGACAAAAAATGAATAAAAGGTAACAAAAGGCACCTTCCTCCACATTGACAAAAACCGGAAGTGACGTCCCCACTTTTCATCATAACACCGGAAGCGCATCATTACCCCCACTTTGATCACGTGACCGGAATTGACATCACAGGAGGAAGTAAAAAAATACTTTCCCACCCTCCTCCAGATCGATGAAAACCGGAAAACAAATAGTTGAAACCACTTTTCCACCCTCCTCCAGATTGACGAAAAAATGGAAGAGACGCCATTATCCCCCACTTTTCATCAGGTGAGCGGAAGTGCATTATTACCCCCACTTTTGTTAGGTGACCGGAAGTGGGGGGTATATATGTAACCGAATATCGTATTTTACCACTACTTACAACACCTTCTCTTTATGTATGAATCTGAGCAAAATGCAACTGGTAACACTAAATCTGTTTCAGAAAATTTGTATCTCACGACTAAACTTCCGAATCCAAGAAATCATGACTCATTTGTGTCGGATATTTCTGTTGTAGAGGTGTCGGACATATAAATCAAAGTTTCTTCTCACTCTCTAATGGCCAGGACCATTGACTCGCCTGACTGAGGTTGGCGCTAATGACCACGTTGTCGACGTGCCATTAAGCTCAATCCCCCCCCCCCCATTGACTCGGTGGAGGTGGTGCAAGATCTCATTGGCATGGCAATTGCCGTGGTAATCTGTAAATAAGAAGCAAATATCCTGTTTTGCGTACTGCAAGTACGAGCATAAAAGCATTAGCAGCAAAAGCAGGCTGGTCATTTAATAAATTCATTAATTATGGACTCTGGCTAAAGCTGCCATTGAATATGCGACAAATCTGGTTTGCAAAAACTAAGTTATTTGAAATCTACAACAAATGTGAACTCCGTAGCTACAAACACAGCAGGTATTGTTGTAAAAAGCCAAATTTTACCTGGGGTAGGTCAAAATTGGTTTCTATTGCCTAAGGAAAATATACACTACCTGTAAATTTAATTGCATTCAGTTCCTGAGTGCTCTTTACCCTGGAGGATTTAAAACTCTCTAGATACGCCCAGCTCCGGAACCCACCTGCGCATGCATGGGTCCAGCGTGCGCAGGCCCTCCATAAACAGTGCTACGACGTCAGCCAGCCATCTACTTTTCCTCACGATATGTCAGCCATGATGGTGACTCGAGAGGGGAGGTTGGGTGGGTATTTACAGGTAGTGTATATTTTCCTTAGGCAATAGAAACCTATTTTGACCTGTCCCCAGGCAAAATTGGGCTTTCTAATTGCCGGTTGGAAAATATCCACTACCTGTCAATTTAATTGCATTTACAGCAGACCTCGTCAATATAGGTGGCGGGCACCATCATGACGGGCCCCCAAGGGTGTAAGCTGGGTCCCCAGTGACAAAGTTGTGGTTGATTGGTTGCAGACGCAACATTCTCTGGTCACGGCCGACTTTCTGTGCTAGGCAGTCGGAGTGGGGAACTTTCAATAGCCAAAGCGACTTGGTGAGGAAGTTCAGGCGAATTTTCCAGATTTCACGACTTGTTTGGTTTTCGGTTGATGGTTTAACGATTTAGCTGAATTGCAGTAGAGTTCGACGGGATGTCAATGAGGCTTTTTAGTTGCGGAAGTTAGGTTCTTGAAGATTAAGCACATTGGTGTTGAGTTTTTGTTGAGAAAGTCAACCACAGAGAGGTGTGAAGAAGCGCAGACCATCGTGAATTCAGAATCAATTGATGTAGATGCTCAGAAGAGAAGAGGGTGTTCAAGGAACAGTGCATCAGCTGTGGATGGGTGCTTTGATTTAGGAGCAGTTAAACAGATTGAAGAGAGATTGTGAGTTTCCGATGACTGATGAAGCGTGAGAAGGGTTAAGGTTCTATGAAGTGTCGTTCCCCAGAGTCATTGAGATTGGAGCAGCAAGATCGGGAAGTGAACGTTAATATGAGGGTGGCATGTGACATTTTTAAAGGGCGGCATGTGAAGGGGCGAAATGCCGGGCACACTGTCATGAGCGTGAAGTTGTGAGGATAAGGATCAAGGCGAAGTTGAATGCAGAGTGAAGAATTGTTGAGGTCCCGTTTGACTTGGTGGTAGTGCGATACTGCCAGATGTTTGAGTGAGAGACCGTTGGTGGGAATGAGTGATGCAAATTGATTATGAACCGCTGGTTGTGGTTCGGAGAGTTCGGGTTGTAAGTTGACGAGTGCATCCAAGCAGATTTAGTGTTGGTTAAGGAGCCGTGTGGTTAGTCATGGTGACAAGGTGTTTCGTCATGATTGACAGTATGATGAGGCAAAAAAAAATGTTGGATAAGTCGAATTCCCAAAGATTTGGAATGAACGAGACTTAACCAGTGGAATGTGAGGCGTAGGGCCGAGTGATTAAAATCATTAATCGGCCGGAATGATATTAAGAGACTTGGTCGTGGAAGGTGAGCAGGAAACGGGAATCCACGGCAGTGCTAAGGAGTTTAGCCTATGTCGTCCATGATCAAGAAGGGTTAGGTGACGGGGGAAGTCAAAGAAATTTCAGCTTCATCATGATGCAGCAGGCGGTTGGAGATGGGGACGGATATCCCCATGACATTGACGATTCGTGAGACCATAGCGGTCACAGTAGTGTGGTGTGATGGATTAGGGCACCGTGAAAGACCATTATGATTCGATTGGTGACGGTAGCTATAGTGACAATGAGTGCATGTTGACGGATAATGAACGTGTTGGTGAACGAGAATGGGTTCGGGGCGAACGTCTGCAACGGGAGCTTGTGGGATGGATACGTTGCGATGTTGTGTGAGTGAACATTCAAAAAAAGGGTCGCCGATTTGAAGGAGACCTTCCCTCCAAGCAACCAAGCCAAGGTGGTGTGAGGGAGGTGAGATGGAACGAAGTACGGGGCAGTCATATGAAGTCTCACGCAGTGGTTCCAGGGAACAAGGCAGAAGCAAGGTGCGAGTTCAGGGTTGACGTTGCACCGATTTGTTGTTGGAGTCCATAACTTCGAAGGCAGTGTCAGGTGGTTGCAATCCCGGTGAAGAGGGGTGGGGGGGCCGGCGGGCCCACCCAGCGGCGGGGGGGGGGGGGGGTGTCGGCAGCATTCGGCTACTCCTGGCGGACGTACATCCGAGTCCGAATTGGGCCCAAAACAATGTGACTTCGGAGGATGGACGAGAGCCGGTGTATTCAGCATGGTTTGCTGTGGACAGCTTCGATGCTTGAACGAATTGGAAAGAGTGGCGCTGGAGAGCATGGTGGTTCCCGGCGGAGGGCTTGTAGATGACGATCAGGCCGGTGGATCATGAGCAGTAGGCAAACGACGAACGGGCGTGCGGGTGGTAATGGACTTGAAGGTTGACCAGGTTAACGGATGACGAACGGATTGTGAATGGTAAAAGGTCTACGAATGCAATTAGCTTGAGCGGTAGCAGGCTAGCGAACGATGAACAGCACCGCGAACGAAGATGGGGGTGGGCCTGAGTGGTGAAAAACTGACGGATGCAGAACAGGACAGGCCAAGGATGCAAGAGCGAACTACGAACGGGAGCATGGACGTGAAAGGGCTTGAATGGTGAGCAGGGTGCCACGGAGTGGAAGGAAAAAAGACGAACGTCAAGTTGGCTAGTTACGGGAATGAGGCTTGTTGAAAATGAAAGTCGGCACAACAAAAGCCGGCGTGTGGTGACGAGTGGCTGGACCGGCTAACAATGAGTGATGCCGTGAGCTTCAACGAACGTAAAAAACGAGCAAGAACGACGAACGATACAGAGCTTGAAAGATGGCCAGCGATGGATGAGAGCGACGAACGGCGGGATTGAGATTCGAAGATTCCTATGACAAACGCTAACGTGAATGAGAAAGGAAAGGCAGACAACAGGAGCTAACGGGTGTGACGGCAAGGCATAACTGGTGGCCGGACCAGCGACGGGAGAGGCGTTTCAGCAGTGAATCTTCAGGTTGGCCTGTAACGACGAGTGGGTGCATGTTGACAAGAGGGCTGCGAGCGACGAATGGGCTGTGAGCTGCGAACGGCTTGAAAGACAGTCGGGCCTGAGCAGAGATTCTTCAGGTAAGCAGCTAGTGGAGAATTAATGAAGAGAAACAGTGACAGCTCCTGTGAACGCATCACTTGCTTCACTGTTGTGAACGGGACGTCTGGAATGATGAGAATCTTTGTTCAGTCAGGACGTCGAAGAACATGACGAGCATGATGGACTGGAAGGCCGAGAAGGGAGAAGTCTTCCGGGAGAATGGCATCCATTATGAGGCGAACGGTGCAGCCAACGGTGGCCTCAATGTGTTAAGTGGTGAGTGATGGGAAGACCTGCAAAAGAAAGGACGACCGCACCTTAACCTTGTAGGGGTGAGAAAAGCAGCAGCAGAGACAGCAGCATGGATGGTGTTGATTGCGGGGCAAATGGTGCAGAGAATGGTGATAAACGATGCCACGAACGGCGGACAATGTCTTCTTAAGTGGGAGAATCCTTTGTTGATAGAAACCACAACAAACGAACGAACGAACGAACCGATGAATTCTTCATGTAGCGGCGGTTCTTGCCAACGGGAACGAAGAATGGGAATGATGAACTACGAACGGGAGACCTTTTCTTGTAGTGGTAGGCCTTGCGAACGGGAACGACGAACGGGAACGACGAACGACGAATGGAAGACCTCTTCATGTAGTGGTAGGTCTTGCGAACGAGAATGATATCGAATGGGAACGACGAACGGAAGACCTCTTCATGTAGTGGCGGGTCTTGCGAACGGGAACGACGAACGGGAACGACGAACGGAAGACCTCTTCATGTAGTGGCGGGTCTTGCGAACAGGAACGACGAACGGTAACGACGAACGGAAGACCTCTTCATGTAGTGACAGGTCTTGCGAATGGGAACAAACGGAAAACTTCGTCATGTAGCGGCAGTTCTTGTGACAGTCACAATAGGACAAGATGCAACGAGGGATAAGTGACGGGCATCAGATTCCGAGTGGCCGGTAGAAACGATGCAAGCAGCTTGAGAGAAAGGCAAACAGCAGTGGCGAACGAGAACGAGCGGTAGTCTCCTTATGTAGCAGGTGAACGTCAAATGATAAACGACGAACGAGAACGAATGGAGTCATCCTTGTATAGCAGGTGAATGGCGAACGGTGAATGCTTCACCTGCATAATGAGTGTGGCAGATAATGATGAAAATCTTCGTCCAACAGTGACGAGCCTTTATAGTTCAGGGAGGCCAAGATGTCTATATCATGTAGCAGCGGCGTTGTTCAGCGAACGGGAACGGCGAACGAGAACAACGTACGGCGAATGAGAACGACGAACGGACAGGGCAGCGATATCGACACAGCGGCTGCCGGAGCTTGCGGTGAGCTTCAAAGACCGATGAACGATGTGGTGTTCACG
>JAHWFP010148828.1:0-46717 GCA_023313725.1 Lithobius niger
ACGGATGTAAGCCTTAAAAAACGTAAAGCCCTAAAGGAACAGATATTAGAAACAGACATGTAAGCCATCAGCGTCGCACTAATACATGTAAAAGAATCTCCAGCGACCCAAAAAACAAGCTGGAGCTTCTTTTACACGTATTAGTGCGACGCTGATGGCTTACATGTCTTTTTCTAATATCTGTTCCTTTAGGGCTTTAAGTTTTTTAAGGCTTACATCCGTATTTTATACGCTTAAGCGTTTTTTAATACTAATATCCCTTATTTTTTTTTCTTGTTTCAGCAAAAATAACACAGAAAAGAACACTGTAATCATCTTAAAATAACTGTTATAAGAAAGTTTTTTCCATGGCTGATTCGTTTTATGCTGCTAAGAATGACTTTTGCACCCAATTCATGTTTTTAGCTTGATCTATAAGAATTTGTTGCCCAAACCCCTGGGAGGCATCACGGGGCGGGGGGGGGGGAGGGGGGGGTCTGGGGCGGGAGGGGGGCACTGAAGACACTTTGGGGTATTTCATAGGGTTCCATGGCTGGTTCGATTTTTACTGTTAAAAAAGACTTATGTACCAAATTTATGTTTTCTGCAAAATTTCTGCACAAATTTGTTACTCCACTTAATTATTTCTGCCCAGTGCTCTACAATAATAATTGCTCAAAATTTCTAGTCCATTTGGCTTTCCGTGTCAAGAATATTGTAGTTATATTAAAATAGTATGCAAAAGACCCTAGGCCTTGTCCGTACCTACGTTTTAAGCTATAGAACTTGAAAATCGGTTCAGTGGTTCGGTCTCCAGGTGAGGGCAAAGAGTCCCAACAACAACAAGAAATGACCATACTGTGGACGCCGAACGGTTTGATTGTTGTCATTAAAATTTGTAATGCAGTGAAATAGTTGCGACACGACCCCAAATACCGAATTTCGTTGGTCTATGTCAATTCTGGCCGAAACTGTAGGAGCTCAAAGTTTGACGTTTGACATGGAAGTTCATGCTGAGGCTTACATAAGGACCGATACCGTGGTCCTTGATAGTAGAGGACTGGCAAAGTATCTGAACAGCTTTCTCAGGTATAAGTGCGTCCAGTACCCAAGGCGCATTTGGCAGCTCAGCCAACATTGATATCGAAGAAATAAACCAATTTGATACAGATCCAATTATTGGATGGAAAAATATCAGCCGAAGGTGATAAGGATTGTCAGTCGATCCCTAACCATAATTACTTCAAACACTTTTAACAAGATCAAATCAAAAGCGGACTGGCTGCAGCAAGATAAAAAGCAGCAACTATTGCTTGTGTGGGGCTCCATTCTACTGAATGTTAGACGCCTAAATTCAGGCCTATTAATTTACCACCAGCAAGGTCCTATGCTCTCAGTCTCATCCACAGAGTATTCTCTGCCGACGAGTCCAAACAAGGGTGAAACAGTCTGTCTGTCTGTCTATGGGTGAGAGCAGCATGATTTTAAGGGAAAGAATTTTAACCACAATAAACAAATAAATACATAAACAAACACACTGATTGTGTTTAATGGTCTGGATACCGTACTTACAGAGAGCATACTGAAAACGTAACTTTAACTGGCCATGACACTTTACCGTTTTACTTAATTTTGTACGATTCACATACAACGTGATTGGACCTTTCAAAAGACCAGTTGCCAGAGAAGAGTTTATTTCTTATACCAGTTTGTCTGTAACATTTTCGTTACAAGACACGTCGAGGAAGTGCAAATTTGAGCAAAGGTTGACTAACAAGCAACAACATTTCTGAACTAAACTAGCATCTTGCTTGTTGCCAAAGCTGCAAAAGGAAACCCATTCTAAACATCCATTCGCTGCAACAGTTTGCACACCTTTGTCAGTAATACGCTTCAACTGTAAATTCACGTACAACACTCTAAAAGATGACAGAGCAGCCAGGGCAGAAACACCAAGGCCAGTTACCCTCGTCCTAACGATACCCGGTATCAAGTTTAGCAAGTTTTGGGCATGTTTCAACCACCATTTTGATCAAGTTGTCATCTACACCTTCAGTCTCATATAACGACAGTGCTTCCAAATTTTCACATAGGCCTAATACTTCTGCGATTTTACACTACACACGTGGTCGCATCGAGTAGCCGCCTAACTGCATATTTCTCAAGGAGTTTTTATAACAACTTTGACACCTTCATGAGAGTACTTGTAGGCATGTCGGGTAACACAAATTCTTCAATTTGGTCGCATCGCATCATCAGTGCTTTGGCAAAAGATTTACTGTGCACGTCGTCTCCAAACAAGAAGAAACCCTTAAGCTTCACACTAATGGTTTGCAGACAGGCTTTTCTAACAGAAGGAACCTATCATCAAGAACTAAATATTCCAGTGAGACACAATGTTCCAGAAAAAAGGCAAGGTTAGCGTCGTTAAAACAGTGACAATTCCTGTGATGTCCTAGGCTGGGACACACCTTAGCCCAGCGTGGGCACCAATGGTAATGAACACACGGACTACCAGAGTGTAGGCTACAGCTGATAAGACAGCGAACTTCCTGTTTACTTCTCTTTAAATACAAGGAAGTCATGTGATGCACTTAGGACTATATACAATTATGGAATAGCCTATTAGTAGTTAAAGGGGTATGTTGGTAGGGTCAACATATTGACATGAAATTGATGGCTGCCATTGTGGAGCACACAAGTGACGACTCCACAATGCAGCGAGTGGAAAAAAAAAACAGAAAAAAATAATCTAAGCCTAGCTGGAAATAAAATTATGATTACGAAGGCAAGATGTATTTTTTAGTGCACTACCTATTTTTAAAGAAAGATGCATAATTTTTCGCTTTCGAGGAAATACTAAATACCACTGTTTTTACAAAATAAAGAACTGAAGATGTACATGGTTAAGCAAAAAAATAAACATTAATAAACTGGCTGAAAACTTGCCAGTTTTAAATTTCTGTTTTGATTTCTGGAGCAATTTTACAATAAATTCAATTAAAATTTTCAGTGTTGTTGTTTTAATTTTCATAGCCTTTTTTGATTAATTTTCTTTTTGCAGCAACCATTTCTGCAGCTGAAACGCTACAGCATTGCTGTGGACAAACATCTGGCATTCGAGAGATTGTTGCTAATGTTTATTTCTTTTTTTTTTTGTTAGGCTTCACCGGAGTGGAAAATGTGGCTCCAACAATTTTTTGTTCCTATGAATGAAGAAATTCACATGAAAATACAAAAAAGATACAAAGAGGATAAAATCGTGAAATCAATTTTTCACACGAACAACATATACACTTACATTTTTACATAATTTTAAAGGTGTACATTTTTAAAATACACAGAGCCGATTCTCTGCACGAATAACTAGGGGACAACACGTTTTGGCATTACTAGCTACAGTTTAAAAAGAACTATCATCTAATTCACAGTCAACGGATTACAACAAAAAAAACGTAGAAGTTGTAGCCAACGAGTAATTTTGCAAAAAAAAGTACAAATTGAGCTTGTCTGGAGCTCTACACAGTCTCTTTGAACGATGAGCATTTTGAAGCTGCGCTGCAATATCAACCTGTGTTGGTGATAGCATAACTTTGCGTTTATTGGGATTCGGTTTCGCTTTTTTGTTAGCATGACCTGGCTTCGGTGGTGATTGCTTAGTGGATGGTGACGTAATAATCGATGGAGATTGTAACCTTTCTGGTTTAGAATTTCCTTCAAGAGGGGCGCTGGTAGTAGTCAAAGGTGATTGGTTATTTACGTTAGCCGACTCATCCACTTTGTGTGTGTGGGGTGATTTCGCTGGAGATTTCCTGCCACCTAGTGACTTGCGTTGTAAATTCTCAGGTGATTTTTCAAGCTGTTGGATTGGTGGAATTTTGCCCTCAGTAACAGAAATTGACTTTCTGGATTGGCCGAGAGATCGACACTCAGGAACTACGTCAGCGAAATTGGCTTTTCACGTTGCTTGCCGCCAAAAGATATGCGTTTGAAATTTGAGTGATGTTCCTCATTATTATGCATGGAGGAATTATTGCTTTTCGCCGTCGAAACAAGTGCGTTTGGAGGCTGTTCTGGATAATCATTTTCGGCGGTATGTAACCTTAGCTGTTCGCGATGTTTGCGAATCGTATTACTGTTAGTATCAACGACAGTATAGGACTGATTACCACATTTTTGGTTAACAATACCAACTGACCATAGCCTGTCATTTGTCGTTGAAAAGTCACGATACCAAACCTTTTCACCTATTTGATACGTTTTCAACTCACGATGGTGGGTGTTCTGTACTTCTTTTAATTGTTTACGGTGTACGGCTGCAATAGGGTCAGGGAACAATAAATCCAGCCGAGACTTTAATTCTCGGTTAAAATATAATTTTCCGGGTGTTGCTTGCGTGGTAGCGGAGATAGTGATTCGTGCTGATAACAAGTAAGAATTTATACTCTCTTGAATAGTAGGCCCCTGTCGCAGCGCGGCCTTGTAGAGTCTCTTGAAATTACGGACATATACCTCAGCCAAACCGTTGGTCCAAGGCGCAAAACTTGGCTCGGTCATGTGCCTAATTCCATTGGATTTTAACCAATTTTGGAATTCTGAGGAAATAAATTGGGCAGCATTGTCCGTAACTAAGCTGTCCATTAAACCATATAAAGCTATATGATTGTTTAAAACGTCAATGACACGCGCGGACGCTGTTGACTTCATTTTATGCACAAAAGGAATTTTTGAATGTGCGTCTACAACAATGAAAAACATGTAATTGTCCATCGGCCCCAAAAAATCAGCGTGTAAGCGATTATTTGGTTTTAGTGGATATTCCCACGTATGCTTAGGACCCGACGTTTGAGTATCTTTATACTCTTGACAATTTTGACATGATTTGACTTTATTTTCAATGTCAGAGTCAATCTTAGGCCACCAGACCTTTTGTCTAGCTAAACTTTTCAATTTAACTATGCCTAAGTGAGCACTGTGAAAATCTTTCAAGATTTGTCTCCGTAAGGCTGTCGGCACCAGGACTCTATACCCCAAAATAAGTTTCGTTTTCGACAGAGATTTCAGCACGACGTGTGAAGTACGGCAACAGATCGGGAATTTCGCATTTGTCAGGCCAGCCATGGTTCACATAACGATAAACCTTTGAAAGGATTATATCACGTTTACTTTCAAGAACGAGTGTCTCGTTTAAAACTGGAAGATTAGAAATAGTTTCTAAAGCAAGAATATTGTACTGCTCTTCTGCTTTCTCGAATTCCTCAGTATTTGGGAGGGGAAGGCGCGATAACGCGTCTGCCGTCAAGTTAAGTTTACCGGGAATGTGTTCGAATTCGTAATCGTAAGCATTAAGCATCACTGCCCAATCCTGAACCCTGGCAGCTGCCATCTGCGGTATTCCTTTTTTAGGGCCAAAACTCCAAACTAAAGCCTTCTGATCAGACTGCAGTATGAATCGCTGACCATAAACGTATTCATGAAACCGTTTCACTCCCCAAGCCACGCTGAGTGCTTCCCGATCAAAATGCGAGTAGCCCCTTTCCGCTTGAGTAAGTTAACGTAAAGCGATAGCTATCGGCCGTGATTCACCGTTTTTCATGACATGCATAAGGCACGCGCCAATTCCGTAGGGTGAGCCGTCACAAACGAGTTTGAGCTTTAATTTTGGATCGTAATGAACCAGAACTTTTGATTTAAGAAATAATTCTTTTACTTTACTCACGGCTCGGTCGCATTCTGCCCCCCAAACTCACTTCACATTTGGGCTTAACAAACGTGTTACTGGTGACAGAATATGAACGAGATTTGGTAGATATTTTGAGTAATGGTTTACAAAACCCAGAAAGCTCTGTAGCTCTTGAATACATCTTGGGTTAGGAGCGTTTGTGACTGCTTCGATAACCTCAGGGAGTGTATGCAGGCCTTCTGCATTTATCATGTGGCCTAAATATTTTAATTCAGGCCGCGACAGTTTGCACTTTTCGATCTTAAGTTTGGCTCCTACATCTTGTAAAGCATTTAACAGTTTATTTAACGAATCGTCATGCTCACCCCCCTTCCCGCTCACCAGGATGTCATCCTAAAACGGGAGACATTTGGGGATTTTACTGGTGACTTGAGTCATTACCCTCTGGAAAATTCCAGGGCTGGACGCTAGGCCCAGGGGTACGCGAAGCCATCTAAACAAACCAAGGGGTGTATTTATTGTCAAAGCTTCTTGGACTCTTTGTCGAGTTCAATTTGCAGAAATGCATCCTTAAGATCGATAAGGGGAAAAGTGTCACTGCCTGCTAATTCGCTGAATAATTCTGCGGCCGTGGTAACTTGATAGTGGTCGACTTCGAGTTGAGGGTTCACGGTGGTTTTATAATCACCAATCACTCGGATTTGACCATCCGCTTTGTGAACTATGACGATCGGCGTAGACCACTGAGAAGTTTCCACAGGCTCTAGAATTCCAAGGCCAACCAATCTACGAATTTCTTGGTTAACCTTTTCTTTGAGTGCTAACGGAACTGGTCTTACACGACTGTACACAGGCTTGGCATCAGGTTTTAAATGAATTTTGGCTTTAAAATTCTTAAACTTACCCATGCCTTCAGAAAATAGCTCCGGGAAACCCTTCACTATTTCGGACGTGTCAACTGGCGTAATGCTAGTTTTAATTTTCTTAACACTTTTCTTAGGTTTTACTTTCGTTTGTAGGTCGTAAAAAGGATGGAAATTAACTCGAAAAATAGAAAGCCAATCCTTTCCCATTAATGCAGCTTTATATAATTTTGAAACTAAAGCATCCAAATGTTCGATTTGACCTTGAACTTCAACCTTCAGACTTACAGTGTAAATCGTGTTCTCAATTGCGTCAGTGTACGAGTGTATCGAGTACGGACTAAGTTTAAAGGACAGTCCGCAAAATATTTTTGATGCCACTCAATAGGAATAATGGATGCATCTGCCCCGGAATCAAGTTCCATTTCTAGCATGACACCATTTAGGCAGACTGGCATTTTCCATTTATGGATTTTCATAGAATTAACTACTACTATTATTTTGTTGGTTTGTAGGGGAATTGAAATCTGGTCCGCAGCCTGACTCAGTCCAAGAGTATTATTTTTCAGTACAAGATAGTCGTTGTCTGAATCGTTATCACACCCGGAACAAGACTCTGAATTTTCGGCTTCAACATCCTGGGCTTCTTCACTATCACTTTCGCTATCGCGTTCGAGTTTGTTGACGCGTTTTTTATAGCTATACTTTTGTTTTGTGTTCGGCCTAGCGTTAAAATTTGTGCTAGAACTTGCTTTAGGGTGGTTGAGGGATTTTAAAGTTCTATTCGAATGACTAGCTTTTCGGCACACGGCTTTTAAATGGCCGACAGTGTGGCATCGGCCACATGTATAGTCTCGATATTTACAACGTGTTTTCACGTGGCCATTTTTACCGCAACAATTCTTTGCCGCAACAATAGCAAATGAAATCCTTAGTGGATTTAGGCCTACTTGATGTTTTGCACGATTTTTTAGCTACGTAGTTAACAGCTCTAGAATGGCTTCTCAAAACGCTTTGGTCTGTTTCAGCAGATTCTAAGGATAAAGCTAAGGATGTTGTAGCCTTTAAATCCAGAGTCTGCTTCAACAACTCGCGTTGAATGACTTCTGATTGGATTCCCCCAATTAGGCGATCCCTAATCATTTCGCTGTTAATATCTTTAATTTTAGCGAAGTCACAATACTTCGTCATTAGCTTTAATGCAGCTAAATATTCCACGATACTCTCATCTGATTTTTGCGATCTTCTAAAGAATTTAACATGCTCAGATACCACGGAGGGCACTGGCTCAATGTCGTCTAAAACTTTTTTAACGAGCTCATCAAATGTTAAGGAGTCGGGCAAATCAGGTGAGAGGATATTAAGAATTCTATCAAACATTTTCTGGCCTACAGATGCCATTAGAAAATTAACTTGCTTGGTTGCTGGTATTTCTTTAGCTAAAAAAAAGTAACGAATTCGGCTGGAGTATTTCTCCCATGTGTCAGACTCGCAATCGAATTCCGAAAATAAACCAGCGATTTTAGACGAACCCATGTTGACGTCGTCTTCCCTATCACTAGATTCAAAATTTAGATTTAAATTAGAACTAGTTTCATTAACGCTTGCGTTCATTACTGAATTATTTTCAGTTTCACTTTCACTGCTAATTTTAGCAGTTACAGGTGGTTTGCTATCGACACCTGTCTTTGGCATAAGCCTACAAAATTAAATTTAATTAAATTTAATTACAATCCTGTTTAACATGCAAAGATTAAACTGGAGCACTCAAGACTACCGGTCACTTATTTAAACACAGAAATAAATCAAGCTTGGCTGTAGCCTACCTAGTTGTATAAATTAACTGCCTACAAGTTAAACTTAAAGGGACTAGGCTTTGAAAAAATATTTTACGTTCACCATATTGCAACGTTTTACAAAACAACACTTCTGGCTTAAGCCTCAGCACAGACCAGATTTCACTAAGTTTGAGCATAAACCTACGATATTAAATTTTACACCGGCACACACTAGCCCGAATATGGGCAATGGAACAATCGAATTTACAAGGGTTAATTTAGCAGCGCATTTTTCGAACCTTCAGGTTTATAATACTGCCTGTGCGGACATGCCAGTGCGTCGCTCTAGAACACTGCCAAGGTAAAATTAACCATAATAAATTCAATTGCTCACTTCGGTTCTAGTTGTTAAGGTACTAAATTGAACTATTATCATTTCGTACCACACAGCACTACCACGACAAAATAACACTGTTTGAAAAAGTTTAAACTCTGATAGGAATTCAGAGCACTAATTTTCATTGCCAAAATGAAAAAAATTTGCAACTTACCACAAATATGGAGCAAAGATGTGGTTGAAGACCTATCAGTTTAAGCTTAAGTTTTTTAAGATTACCAAAGGTACCGGACTCGTCGCCAACTGTGATGTCCTAGGCGGGGACACACCTTAGCCCAGCGTGGGCACCAATGGTAATGAACACACGGACTACCAGAGTGTAGGCTACAGCTGAGATGCCTGTGATCTCCGGAGCTAGACCTCAAGATAAAGCACAGGGTCTAAAGGGAGTGCCCAGGAAAGCATATATCTACGTTGGAAGATGTGATCCGGCCACGTCAAAGGCGGATATAAAAACTTTTCTAGTGGCTGAGGGCCTCTCGGATACGGACATTTTCGAAGTTCAGACTAGAAGTTCTAGATACGTTTCGTTCTGCCTTCGTATACCTGAAGACAAACAAGACTTTATTCTGAATCCAGAAGTGTGGGATTGTGGTATTGAAGTGTGATTGTGGCATGGTCCAGTACGGCATTTATTCTTCAGTCGACAATCTTCCAAGCCCCTACAAAATGCTGCCGAAACCAAAAGCAAATTAGCCGAAACCAATCTTGCTGACAAACAAAAGGAGGCCACCAGCGATGACCACGAACCACCAACACTCGATTTAATGGTAATGGGGTCAGCTGTTTCCGGCACCACTGGTCATTTTGTATCTGGTGGTGCATGTGATCAAGTAAGTGCTCAGCCTGTACCAAACCATTCTGCACTCGGTAGTCACTTAACTGCAATCGCTGATGGTATCAATAAGGAGCTTGAAGGATGTACACAGGAGCAACTTTTGCACGGAAATCTGCTGGCTCCTGCTAGCGTGCATAAAATCAGCACTTCCCAATGACTCGTCACTGATGCTCAGAAACGAAATAACTCGAATGAACACCGTAACCTGAAATTTTTTATTGTTAACTTTAGGAGTGCACGAAACAAAGCAGTGCAGATTTTTGATTTGTGCAGCCAAGAGAAACCAGATGTTATTCTTGGATGCGAAACTTGGCTAGAGGAACTGGAACCTGATTGTGTGTTTCCCTGTGAATATATTGTTTACAGAGTTGACAGAAAATCTCATGGTGGTGGTGTGCTTGTTGCAGTGAAGGCAGAGTTTGTGTCTTCCCAGGTTTCTTTGCCCAGACTTGGGATTGAAGCATGTGCTTGTGTGATTGCTTTGCGTTTGGAGAACTTAGTGGTTATGTCATGTTATCGCACTGATGGTGACATGCGTTACATGTTGGACATGATTGATCAGGCTGTTCACAACACCAGTAGGAAGTTGATTATTGGTGGCGATTTTAATTTAAGTTCAATCCGTTGGGGGAAGGAGCTCAACGTTTATGAGAAGCAGGATGAAAACTCACTTGCTGTGTTGGACATGATGGCCAAGTTTGACTTGGAACAAATTGTTAGTAAGCCAACAAGGGGATATTAATTTTCTGGATTTGTGCTTCACTAACCTTGACTTGAACAGAGTTGGTGTCGTCGTGAAGGAAGGGCTGAGTGATCATAAATGCGTTGCGGTGGATATAGGGGTAAAACCTAAATTGAAAACACAGGCTAAAAATCAGTTTCTGGTGTATAAAAGAGCAAACGTTGCCGCTATTGCTGATTACCTGGAAGAGGCTATCATGAATTTTGACACAAGTGTCCAGGATTGGTCTGTTCACCAAGCTTGGGACTTCCTAAAGTGTATTATTAAGGAGCTCGTTGAGAAGTTTGTTCCTACTGGTACTGCAAAGAATTCTACTGGCTTGCCATGGGTTAATAGTGAGTGCAGGAAACTGATCAAGAAAAGAAAGACGCTGTACAATAAGTGTAAAAGTAGGAATGAAATTAACTGGTCCGATTATAAGCAATTGGGTGTTTTGGTTAAAACCAAATTGAAGGAAGTACGTGCACACTTTTATGATAATCTGTCTAATCTTCTTGGGTCAAACCCAAAGAGTTTTTGGACTTTGGCTAGAGGGAAAAGGCAGACGGATCATGCGCCTCCCCCATTGAGAAGTCAGGTTGGTGAGCTCGTTACTAATCCTGCTGAAAAGTGTAATGTTTTGAATGACTACTTTCAATCAGTTTTTGGGCACCCTCACAAGGGACCTCTACCGTTTTTCTCGAGCAGGACTGATGCCAAAATGTTGGAGGTAACGGTTACCTTTGAAGAAGTTCAGAAACTGATAAATGCTTTGAAGACTGGGAAAGCTTGTGGTGCGGATGGAATCACAGCTAAAATTCTTAAGCTGATGCTGCCATACAGTGCACAGTTTTTAACGGTAATTTTTAACAAGTCACTGACTGAGGCGGAACTGCCAGTGGACTGGAAGTTTGCTAGGGTGCTTCCCCTTCATAAGGGAGGGGATAAAACTGATCCCGGGAACTACAGACCAGTATCTCTAACGTCTGTGGTGGTGAAGATGTTGGAGCACATCGTTGTGTCTTGTGTTAGTA
The DNA here is from genome assembly GCA_023313725.1 of Lithobius niger. Taxonomy (NCBI): domain Eukaryota; kingdom Metazoa; phylum Arthropoda; class Chilopoda; order Lithobiomorpha; family Lithobiidae; genus Lithobius; species Lithobius niger. The sequence continues at coordinate 11,294 of JAHWFP010148828.1, forward strand.
AACACCTGGAAGAAAATAAACTTCTACATCCTGCACAGTATGGCTTCAGGAAAGGAGGTTCTTGCGAACAAATGTTTGTTGACCTTCAGCATTTCATTGTCACGGGTATGGACCAGGTTGGGCAGGTTGACATGGTCTCTTTTGACCTTTCTAAAGCATTCGATACAGTTGACCATCGACTGCTTTTGCACAAAATGGCTGCGTATGGCATTGTAGATGGGGTCTTGAACTGGACATCCGACTTCCTTGGGTGTAGGGAACAAGTTGTAGTAGCTGATGGACTGACATCTGACTCGAAGCAAGTAACCTCTGGCGTACCGCAGGGTTCAGTGTATGGTCCTCTGCTTTTTATTCTCTTCCTGAATGATGCTCTGGATCATTTTTCAAGTGCAGCCTTCTATTTTGCTGACGATGGAAGTTTAGCAGCAAGAATTAAGTGTTTTAATGACTGCTTGGCTCTTAGCAGAGACACCATTATCTTTTGGAACTGGTGTAAGAAGTGGAATTTAAAGATCAATCGCACCAAGACTAAAGTTGTGTCATTCACAAGGAAACAGCTGGACAATACAGTGTTTTATGATTACACTTTAGGGGGGAGGTACTCAATAGAGTCACTGACTTAAAGTGTTTAGGTGTGCACCTGACCTCAGAATGGCGATGGAATCTTCATGCGTCTGATATTGTAAAGGGTGCGGAGAGAATGATGAGATTCGTTTACAGGGTGCTGCGGGATGCTCCTGAAAATACTCGCTTGGCGGCATACAAAAGCCTTGTTAGGCCAAGACTTGAGTACGCTTCAGCTGTTTGGGACCCTTACACTTCCTCTTTAGTGCAGCAAGTGGAGAGAGTACAGAGACGTGCAACTAGGCTCATAAAGAGAGACTTAAGGCAAGAGTTAGGTGTTACTGCTACACAGAGGGAGCTTGCTTTATTGAACCTGGAGAACAGAAGAAAGGAACACAGGCTTCACCTATTTTTCAATATTGTTAACGGCCACACTATTGTGGACCGAGATCGCTTTTGTGCTGTGCCCAATTTTTTTGGAAGGCATGATCATACTATGAAGGTGGGGCTCCCACACACTCGGAGAGACTACGCCAGATTTTCATTTTTTGTTGAAACTGCCTTCAACTGGAATGGGTTGAAAGAGGACGTGGCTTGTGCTAAACATCTGGAAGGATTTAAGAAAAAACTTGAGGTGGAGAGGAAAGTGAGAAGTTGTTCTCATAATTTAGCCTAACCGTTTTTTTTTGTCCTGCACCCTGTGCAGATTGTCATAATGCCTATGGGCACGACAATTATTTTATGTAAATGTAAATGTAAAGACAGCGAACTTAAATACTTAAATACAAGGAAGTCATGTGATGCACTTAAGACTATATACAATTATGGAATAGCCTATTAGTAGTTAAAGGGGTATCTTGGTAGGGTTAACATATTGACATGAAATTGATGGCTGCCATTGTGGAGCACACAAGTAACGACTCCACAATTCCCTATTACAAGTTTCCTCAATTTTGAGCATCCTTTCGCTAGCTGTATTAAAGTTCGAAAAGGAGAACAGATATCCAAATCCAAAGGTAGGACGAAGACTCACCTCAAATGTCTGAAGATTCGGCGGGCAATTGTCTCCAATTATGGCCAAGAGATTCTTACTGTGAGATGCTTGATGAATGTAAGACCAACAGCAACTTGACGGGGGACATTCATACTTGGCGTGAACGTACTGAACTGCTTTCTAGACACCTGCCTGTCTGTTTTTATACGTGATATCGCCATTTGACAAAGACTTGTTTGTCTGCTTTGTTTTTCTTTCAGTGACTAGTGCTTGGGTTGGCCCTGCAATTAACCATTTGAAAAAGGAATAAAGGCTTTCAGGTTGGTGTTTTTCGTTGAAGTCTAACAAGGAACCAGTGAACTTCCACTTTTCACATTTCTACATAGCCCTCTAGAGAATGACGGCTGCATCGTAAATGGCCTTCTTATCAGAAGATTGTGAAGCTTCTTCTGGATTAGCTGCACTCTCAAGAACACTGCCTTTAGACGAGTTCAGACTAATCAGTTCTGGTTGGGTTTTATGAGATGGCTTGTGTATGACAATATCAGGAATTTCTTTTTGTATAAGTGCTTTCACTGCTGGCTTTCTCACAGAAAATGTCGATTGCAGTGAAGACGTGCTGAGAATGTTTCCTTGTATATAAGAAGACTTTCAACAAGGGAATGGAACTCTACTTCAGCGCCTGCTTGTGCATCATCTAATTGCAGTTTCACACCAGTTACCCCTTCTCTAAGCACATGAGTTACGTGTTGCACCCAGCATTTTTTGTGGTATCGAATATCTATGGCATGTGCATCTGAAGAATCAATAGCTGTACTGTGTTTTACTTGTAATTTTTCGTTCTTACTTAATTTCATGGCGTTCGACAGGTTGCAACCAGCTCCAGAAGTTGCAACCTTGTGAAGGGGATTATATTGTGTAGCATCACCATCACAAAAAAAGTACTTTTCTGGATTGTAAGGGACAGTTTGTGACCTCGTCAGTTTTGTACGTTTTTCAGGTGGCTCTGCAGACCCAGAAGGGAGAACATTTTCAACCAACGGTTCTTTTTTCTGGCCGCTGCATTGTGCCTCATGACGAAGTCTTGCTCTTTTTATATGTTCCACATTAGTTAATAATTTGTAACACGTACTGTAGCACGCAATTTTCATGACAACTGCATCTTTGAATCTATATGGCTCCTAAAGCTTTAGGAATTGGATCATAGTTGATAGGAAATAAATTTTAGCTTACATTCTGGCCTTTCCAACGGTGTTTAGAAAATTAAAATCGGATAATTAGTTTTTTTAGAAATCTGAGTTTTACTATTTTGCAATGGCCGCCATTTTGAATCCAAGATGGCGGACACCTGCTATGAATGCCAGTCTGGAACCAAAGTTTTTTTTGAAAGCCTAGGAGTACCTTAAGACGTTCCAACAGGTGAAATACTTTCACCACGAAAGGTGCACGAAACGCAAAATATGACCATTCGGCCCTGGACTAAAAGGCGTCAACGGTAACAAGCTTGGACGACTTTCAACTGTCAGGCTCGAGCAGCAATAACTGAAATTCACCGAGAAGGTAATTATCCAAATCTTGATAATGTTGTATAAATAATAATAATAAAAATATAATTTGTTGCTGGAGCAACAGGACTGGCAAGGACCTGGAGGTCGCTGACTGCCAGCCTAAAAAGGGAGGGTAATGACAAGCGTAGGTTTAAAAGGAGATTCTTTCCTTCAAAAGCAGAAATTAAAAGCATGCGGATGAGACAGAAATAAAACTAGTTTAAAAACAAAATAGCATGGCCAAACAGATTGAAATAGGATGGCTAGGGTAGGGTATGGTAGGGTCACGACTGCCTTACCACCAAGGTTAGACCTGCCAGGGACACATAGGTCCCCGATGGCATCGCCAGACATGTAGGAAATGGAAAGGGAGGGGAGTTGGCCAGTTGTTGTACATTATAACTAATTTAAAAAAATAATAATAGAAAAATAGAAAAAAATGTATACACATAAAATATCATCCAACGTTAGTTAAAAATAAGTCTTAAAAAAAATTTAACATTATTAGTTGAAGGTGCCGAAAGGGTTGTGAGCCGCTAACACCGATCGTTTTTCCGTGGCGGGGAAACTAACAAGCCCTCTTAATAAAAGGGGGAATGTTTTCTGTAAGCAGCTCCCTGCGGAAGCCACTTTCCGAGTTCATGCATACCGTCCCTAAACGAAGGGCATTCCAAACCGGGACAACCCGGACCGCAAAAAAATGTCTTCTGCAGTCAAAGCGAGACCCCTGTACCACAAGCTTCCAGGGATGACCCCGGGTATTATGAAGATGAGGGGCAAAGTCAAAAAGGGGTAAATCGACCGAAATAAGGTTATATAGTATTTTATACGTTAGAATAAGGTCGAACCTCAGTCGACGAATTTCCAACAGCTCAAGGCCTGCCCTGGAAAGCCGTTCTAGATGATCAACATCTCGAAGTCCAGGGAGGTGTTCGGTGAATCTCCTCTGCACCGACTCGATCAGGTCTATGTCTTTCACCAAGTATGGTGACCAAACTGGTGTAGCATACTCCAGAATTGGATGCACGAAAACTTTGAATGCCCAAACCTTTGTTTTGAGATTTCCCGACGTGAAGTAACGGTTTACCACTGCCAAACGACGGAATGCCATGGTGCTAACCTTCGAACAGTGCAGTGATGCCTTCAAATCTGATGTTACCCAGATACCGAGGTCACGGATTTCCTCGACAACAGGGAGAGTTTCGCCCCCAAGTAGATAGTAATAGTTGGGGGAATCGAGTCCAATATGGAAGGACTGGCATTTCGAGGTAGATAATGGCAACTGCCAATTTTTTGACCATAGAAGGACATTCTCAATCTCATCCCCTAGTGCACGTGAGGGACCGGTTGTCAACAATTCCGTTCCAATTTTGATGTCATCCGCAAATTTTACACCGTATGGTGGTGAAAAAGTCAGGGTAAATCATTTACATATATCAAAACAGAATTGGGTCAAGCACCGAGCCCTGTGGGACATCACACGGTACCCCGACCTTAGTAGAAAGTGTATGCTCAATGATTACTTGTTGGGAACGATTACTTAAAAAAGCAGAGAGCCAATTAAAAATATGACCACTGACGCCACATCCACTCAGCTTTGTAAGTAGTTTCCGGTGAATGGCCAACTCAAATGCCTTTTCAAAATCAAAATACGCAACATCGCTCTGTGCTCCAATGCGCTTGTCCACCTATCTAGAATAGAAAGCAGTTGATGGGATGCCGATCTACTAGAACGAAACCCAAATTGGTCGGGTCTCAAAATGGAAGACTCTTCCAGATAATGCATAAGTTAGTTCCTAATGATGGCCTCCATAACTTTGCAGGTGACACACGTGAGGGCTATCGGTCTATAATTAAGGGGGTCCAAGGGTGAGCCTTTCTTAAATATAGGGACAACGTAAGCACTTTTCCATATCTCCGGGAGTTCACCCTGCTCAAGGGACAACGTGAAAAGTTTAGAGAGTGGATAACAGATTTCGGCAGATACATGTTGAGCAAAAAAGCGGAAAAACTGTCTGGTCCGCATGACATACTTGGTTTCAATTTAGTCAATGCAGAAAATACGCCTGCCTTGTCAAATTTCACCACACTGCAATTTTGGCACTGGTTGAAGTTCTGGGGCAAGGGAAGATTTTGGTTCCCGTCGTCCACAATAGAATTAGATGCAAAAATAGCACTTAATGCCTCAGCCTTCGAGAGGTTATCCACCAAAATTCTTCCCAAGGACACAAAAGGTGACAATGAACGAGAGGACTGGGTTTTCTGGCGGTAAAATTTAAAAAGGGTCGAGATGTTTCCGCCCTGGATAATCTTCTTCTCCCGTTTGGCATGCCATACTTCGACTGATTTGGAATACAATTTTCTAGCCGTGTTATATGCCGAAAGTGTATGTTCATTGCGGTCGGCCCTATAACGCTTCTACAGTGCGAGTTTACGGCATTTCATTTTAGTGATAAACTTAGGTTGGCGGCTGTTGCCCCGTGTGTTGATTTTAGGAGTGGGAGTTCTGCAACAATCAATGTGACCAGACAAAATATCAGAAAAGCAATTCCATGCATCCTGTATATGTGGATGTATAGAAAAAATAAGGGCGTCCCAATTTAACCCTACTAATGATGATTTAAAGGGATATACCTCCCAGCGCCATTTTTCTCGATCCTCCACATCAAGTACGGCCCTAAAGGTCTATTTCCTTACTGTTAGTCTTTCCCTTGCTAAAAATCCTTTTTAAAATGTGGCGTCTAGGAGATTTTCTGTTGAATATAATGGAATTTTATTTACTAACGACCCGTCACTAAATGATGCATTGTGCGCGTACAATAATCATGACGTTTCATCTCTGTGTGTACATCTACTAATTTTATAATAATTATCATGAGATCTAAAATCTAATAGACTAATGCGAAAAAAATAAAAATTAATTATTCCCATAGATCGCCAAAGCAAAATCATAAGACACTAGCCTAGAAAATTATAAATTGTGATTTTAAAATACGAGTTTCATTCCGGTTTGTGACGACACAATCGTTGACTTGATTCTGTCTCGTGTACTATTTCCAAAGCCAACCAAGACAGTAGCTATGCGAGAAACGCAGCTACCACGCCAGCCGACCTTGGCGCTGTAATTGCTCGGATGACGATCTGCGCGTAGCTGTAATTTGGCACGCGGAATGTTGTAAGGCAGGCGGGGTGTCCCATTAAGTGCCTGAAGGTCAAGCCTACTGGATGCTCCGTGGCTCACTTTTCTCTGGTCGCCAGTGCAGCTACCACAGTGGGTTAAGTTAAGTTTAAAAGTCACCACGCAATGGTCACTATTACCAAAGTGTGGTCCAACCTGCAGATCATAGGGAAGTCGATGGTCATCTGTGAAAATCAGGTTAAGTATATTCGATCCACGAGTAGGTTTGTCGACCCGCTGGGAAATACCAAGTAGCGCCAGCAACTCGAGGAAACGGCGGTGATGAGGATCAGTGGCCTGGCAAAGCCGCCAATCCGCCGTAGAGAGGTTAAAATCACCCAGTGTGAGAATGGCAAGCTGCCCCCAGCTGAACCCTGGACTCGTGCTTTGCTTGCTTGATTTTTGACCACTTTGTACCAGTCGATTTTAAGATTTTAGTTGGATTTCGTACCATAAGATTTTGTAACCAGTGTCATCTGTTGGTTGTACGCATAGCCTAGCTATAGTTGGTTCTTCCCAGCAAAGAATTTATTTGTATTATATCGTTGGTTAAAATATCATTTGAGACTAAAATGTACTGTCTCCCAGTTCAGGAAAGAGCGATGGAAAAGTCTGGTCGGCAATTACGCACTGTTTGCCTGGAGAATGAAACATCCGGCTTATCGAGCGCTCTAGCCTGGTGGGGACTAACTTCCGGTTTAGGATGGAGCGAATGCTCACTCGCGTTCTGGGGTCGATGCAGGCAGCATGGGCTGCAAGCTGCAGTCATGTTGTAAAGCCATAGTCATGTGTATTTTAAGCCATGTGGTCAAGTGTTTGTAACTTTGCAATGTCGCTGTTAAATAAACAGTTGAACTTTAAGTATCCTTCTGGAACTTCTTTTGCACGGTAACAGTAATTTGTAGGACTAGGAATTCGCTGGAGTAACGCGGACAATTTTCCTACAGTGGTAGCAGAGCGTGGTTTTGTGAAACGGACGTTTGTGCGACGTGCATATTATTTTGCCGATAGTGTCGTCGTTCATTTCAAGAAGGAGTCTTCCAGAATTCCGGTATGGTAACCTAACATTAACATTTTGGTGGGACCATTTTAACGAGGGACAAGTTTTGTTCAGTTTTCCGTCGTAGCGAAAACCCCCGTTATAACAAACTGGTTAGGCCTATCGTAACGAACGCTAGTCGTCCAGTCATAGCATTGGTGTTTGTGCTCGCAGCATTGAACTATTTTACTAACGGTGCTTCAAATAGAACTCGTTATGTTGCGTATTTTGTTAGTAGCAAAACCAAAACTTGAAATTAAATTAAACCAGTGACAAGAAACCACGTGGATTTTGACAACCCTCGCCATAACGACATCGACAGCGTTAGTCTGTCACGGAGCTCAAATGCATTTCGACAAATGCAGGAAATATTCCAGTGCACTCATTAGTCATAGCAAAGTAATATATTTATGTAATATATTAGAACTTAATATATTTATACATATTTATGGAAATATATATTTATTTGTGGTATTAGACATTGAGACAAATGAAGGCAGCTCTGTGGTACGTCTTGTGTAGCGTAATTTTGTTCGCAAATATGACGAGTGACGGGGGCTCAATTGCCATTCCAAAATTAACTGTGAACAATTATGAATCTTGGAAAAACAATTGTCGTTTTCTACTCCAAGAAAAGGGGTTATGGTCGTTTGTGGACCAAACTGAACCGGCGTTATCTGCTTCAGCCTCAGCAAAGGAGAAGGACAGATACAATCAACGCAAGAGTAGAGCCATGGCAATAATATGCCTTAATGTTGAAACACGAATGCAGGATGTCATAGGAAACTTGTCTGATGCATATGAAGCGTGGGAAAAACTCAAAACTATTTTTGAACCAGTGTCTAGGGCTCGTGAGGCTAGACTTAGAAGTGAATTCTTTGCTTTACAATTAGAACAGAATGAGCCCATGGCATTATTTTTGGCTAGAGTTGACAAAAAGGCAGCTGAATTAGCTGATATTAAGGCACCACGTACAGATACAGAAATTGCATTCCAATATTTAGGAAAATTGCCCGAAGAATATGAGTACACTGTCCAACAGATCTATCACTGGAAAGATGCAGATTTCATTCCTTCAAAGGTTAGGGAGCAACTTCTAGCAGAATACTCCAGATTAAAAATGAAGCAGCCTACTGCAACTGCATCAAATGTGATGGCTTCAGATGATCCCGAGTTCACGAAAGCATTCGCTATGTTTCAAAAAGTGTATAAACGTGCACCATCTCGCAAACAACAAGTAGGCTTACAATTTCGTCAAGGTGGAAACTCCACTCGTGCGTGCTTCAATTGTGGTGAAAAATCCCATATGGTTAGGGCCTGCCCTCATCTAACATCTCAAGCAAACGAGAAAACCCCAAGTAGCAGTAGAGGCAACTCTCGACGTGGTAGAAGTAGGGGAAGAAGTAGGGGAGGGGAGGTCCATCCAGCACTAACGACCGAGCCGGCAGTTTCTATGTTGGTATTGACGAGCAGATCAATTCTTCAGCAGTGTGTGTGGAAGATGCAGATTTTACCCCCAGTGCGCAGATTCTTGGAAAAGTAACACAAGGTGATCCCAATTGGTACCTGGATTCCGGTGCTACGCACCACATATGTACAAATAGAGATTGGTTTATTTCACTTGCAACAGTGCAAGATAAGCAAGTTTGCCTTGGTGAAGGCGCATCAAAAATTGTTGGTATCGGGCAAGTGACCATTCAAGTAAAAGTCGGTGATGTTACATGTACTATTGACTTACAAAATGTTTTGTATATTCCAACCTTTTGCAAAAATCTCATAAGTGTTGGTTGCGTCGATAAGTCTCTTTATCACATTGACATTTTTCAGGGACATATGAGTGTGTATTTACATAATGCAAATGAATGCCTACTGTATGGCAAGCGAATCGCAAACAAGTTGTATTGCGTATGCAATGTTGTGTCTCATAAGGTCAAACCAAAACATGTGAATGGAGCTGTAGCTTGTACATCTGACTCGAGTAAGAGTTCCTTTGGATTAAGTAAGAATCAAAAGGGGGACTTTAAACGAAGTAGTAAAGTCGATAAGATTAGAGTAGATGATCAAGTTAAACCCAATAAGTCAGTTTCAGTGGAAACCTGGCACTCGAGGTTTGGTCATCAGCATAATTTGGGCCTGATAAACTTACAAAACTCCAAGGTTGTACATGGTATACAAGTGGGAGTGAAGCCTAAATCTCCTCAGTGTGAGGTATGCAAGGTAACCAAATCGACTAGGGCTAGTTTTAAGGGTATTGATGCTATACAGACTAAGAAGCCCCTCGAGCTCCTTCACATGGATGTTTGGGGACCAAGTCGCACGGTATCCTTGGGTAATTGTAGATATGTGCTTACTATAATTGATGATTATACTCGTTATGCATGGGTGTTTCCGATCGCTAAGAAAAGCGACGTATTTCAAACTTTTGTTGACTTTCGTGCAAGAAGTGAAAGACAATTCAACCTCAAAATTGTAAATGTCCGCACGGACCGAGGTATGGAATTTTGTTCAGGTGAATTTTGTGATTATCTACGTAAGTTGGGTATAAGATACCAGCGAACCAATTCCTACTCACCAGCTATGAATGGAATCGCTGAGCGATTTAACCGCATGTTGATAGAAAGGGTACGTGCAATACTTCACGAGACGTCTCTGCCACGCAATCTTTGGGCAGAATTTGTATGTACATTCACCTACCTAAAGAATAGGTACCCTCACTCAAAATTAGGCTTTAAGGTCCCTTATACATTATTGTTTGTTCGAGGTGTATCAGTCAGACATTTACGAAGACCTGGTGCAATGTGTTATGTACACTTCAACAAGCCGGGAAGGGATAAACTCGACGTTAAAGCATGGGAGGGGGGTATTCATTGGCTATGCAGTTGACACGGTAGGATATAGAGTGTGGAATCCCCAAACTAACATGATTGTTGAAACTAAACATGTAACAGTAGATGAGGATAAGTTATGGGGAAAGGAGAAAAGGTCCTTGCAGTATAGGCCTAAGAGTGTTCTTAAACCCAGTGAAAGTGCAACTAAATTTAACTATGAAAAGGGAATTAGTTCTGGTACAGAGTCAGAATCAGATGGTAATTCTAGTGTAGAATCAGAAGCAGAAGATAAGACTGAGGGCCCAGTAACCATTGAAGAAGTTCCTCCACAGCCAATCATTCGTAGTAATAGTGTAGGCTCATCCCCCAAATTGGCTCCTTTAGATTATAAGAATTGGAGAAGGGAAGAAGTAGTCCGTAAGACGGGGCAAAGGGTAGGTAGGATAGATGTGTATTATCGCACCACAGATGGAATTACATTCCGCAGTGTTAACGATATCAAAAAGTATTGTGTAGAACAGGGATGTCAGTTTGAACCAGTGTTCGATTTTAGGGGTAGACGAACACCTGATCCTGAAAATGTATCCACTAGTGAAAGGGATAGTCCTGTTGATTTCAGTGATGCCGAGGCTTACATGTGTATTGTTGAGCCAAGTAACTATGAGGAAGCCATTTCCTCTCCTCAAAAGTGTGAATGGAAAAGGTCCATGGAAGACGAAATTGCGTCTTTTAAGAAAAGAGGGGTATACAAAGAGGTTAATGTAACTAATGATATGAAAGTACTGGGATGTAAGTGGATTTACAAGGTAAAACAAAACACCGACGGAAGCGTTAAGCGTTTCCGCTCCCGACTAGTAGCTCAGGGGTTTCGTCAAGCAAGCGGTGTTGATTTTGATGAATTATTCAGCCCAGTTGTAAATGTTGTTTTGGTTAGATTCTTTTATGTGTTATTAGTATCCATTATGAAGTGGACAAATTTACATTTGGACATTAAATGTGCGTACCTTTATGGTACATTAGATTGCAAAACCTTCATGGAAATCCCTAAAGGATTCAAAACTGTATTTAACCATGGTAAGGTGTGGCTATTGCAAAAAGCCGTATATGGTCTTCACCAAAGTGGGAGACTATGGTGGGAAGAACTTGAAAAGACATTAGTGATGATAGGATTTTCTAAGTTCTTGGGACTTAACTGTGTTTATCATTTTGGTTTAGATGCAGTTTTATTATTTTATGTGGATGATTTGCTTTTGTTTGCCAGAAACGAAACTATTAGAGCAAATATAGTAACTTTGCTTAAATCCAAATTCGAACTCACGTCTTTAGGGGAAGTAAAAAACCTATTAGGTGTTGAATTCCTAAAAGTTGATGGCAAGACAGTAATTCATCAACAGTCTTACATTTCTAAACTCGCAAAGAGGTATGATGTCGATGAAACGTGTAAGGTACGTGTACCAGTACCGGCTGGTACTTGTGTTCAAAAAAAAAGCGAGACGAAAATGAGACGAGTGTAAATTTCCCATACAGGTCACTTGTAGGAAGTTTGTTGTATGTAGCTTCTAGAACAAGGTCTGATATTCTGTTGAGTGTTATAATATTATCCCAATATAACAATGCCTTTACGCCCATTCATATTCGCGTGTTGTTGAACGTATTGCGATACTTAGTCAGTACGAAACATTATGCTATCGATCTTTCAAGTGTCGCAGGATCTGAATTGTATGCATATGTGGATGCAACTTGGGCATCCGATAGAGACGACCGGCGTAGTTTCGGTGGGCACATTGTATTCTTGGGTAGTGTACCTATTTTGTGGGGCTGTAAGAAGCAGAGTATGGTGTGCCTCAGTACAATGGAGGCAGAATTCATTGCAATGATTCCGGCAGTAAAAGAATTGCACTGGTTACACAGTGCATTGTCAAATTCAGTATTAGCACCATTGGCTACAACACCAAAATTGTACTGTGACTCACAATCTGCCATCCACTTTACTAGGAATGAGGTAGAAACTTGAGGTCAAAGCACATTGACATTAAATATATGTTTTTGAGGGATTGGCTACGAAAGCAATATTTCTGTTTGTATAAAGTACCGTCTGAACTAAATGTTGCAGACATGCTGACGAAATGGATGAACCCAGAACGGCTGAATAGGCTATGTTCAGCGGTGTTCTATAATTGTGACTCATAAGTAATGTTATAAATTCTGTAGCATTGTGTTTGCATGAGAAGAATGGGAGGGTGTGTTGGTTGTACGCATAGCCTAGCTATAGTTGGTTCTTCCCAGCAAAGAATTTATTTGTATTATATCGTTGGTTAAAATATCATTTGAGACTAAAATGTACTGTCTCCCAGTTCAGGAAAGAGCGATGGAAAAGCCTGGTCGGCAATTACGCACTGTTTGCCTGGAGAATGAAACATCCGGCTTATCGAGCGCTCTAGCCTGGTGGGGACTAACTTCCGGTTTAGGATGGAGCGAACGCTCACTCGCGTTCTGGGGTCGATGCAGGCAGCATGGGCTGCAAGCTGCAGTCATGTTGTAAAGCCATAGTCATGTTTGTTTTAAGCCATGTGGTCAAGTGTTTGTAACTTTGCAATGTCGCTGTTAAATAAACAGTTGAACTTTAAGTATTCTTCTGGAACTTCTTTTGCACGGTAACAGTAATTTGTAGGACTAGGAATTCGCTGGAGTAACGCGGACAATTTTCCTACATCATCCTTGAGGCGACGAGCGCAACCTTTGTGGAGAGAGGGGAGCGTGTGAGAATGGCAAGCTGCCCCTCCAGCTCGCCATTTCCCACCCAGCTGGCCTTTCCCAACGCTTTCACGCTCGCGCGCCACCTGGCGGCACAAGGCAGTCAGTCGAGAGCAGAGCAACGGTCAAAATGGCCGAGTCAACATGTAGTCAGTCGAGCTCAAGCAGTAAAAGTCATGATTAGAACTGAACCCTGGACTCGTGCTTTGCTTGGGGAGGTCGAAGGGAAAGGAATCACCCGACCCTTGCACCAGTAGTACTTTTGGCCAAGTTCAAATCGAAGATTGGATTTAAAGATGGGAGAACTTCCGTGGCACTTAATCATGAAAAAGAAACTTGGGATGAAATACGCAAAATGCAACAACAGAAATTTTTGCGTCCAGAAATTTTTGCCCAGCCTCGCCGTCTCATTTACAGTATTTATTTATTTGGATGAAACTTGGATTAATGAGCATCACGGCCGCGAACACCAATGGCAGCTAAAGAATAGGCGCACCGGACTTACGGCACGTTTACGCAACCACTCGCTTTTGCATTCTCGCAGCTAGAAGCTAGAAGTCACCTCAAATTCCAACATGGCGGCGGTTTTATGTCTGCCGCCTCGCAACGAAAACAGCAAATAACGTGAGTTCAGCAGCGTTTGGGAAAATTGTTTCGTCATGAGGAATTCTTTATATTATTGGCACGGATTATAAGACTGCAAGTATTTACTCAAACGATGTCGGATTTGGCTAATCCATTTAGCGTTGTTACCATGGCAATGTCACCTTTGCCATCACGATTGAGTTCTAGCTGCGAGAATGCAAATGCGAGTCGCTGCGTAAACGCGCCCTTAGGGCGTGTTATGCAACGTCTCGCGTTTGCATTTTCGCAGCTAGAAGCTAGAAATCATATGAAATTCCAACATGGCGGCGGTTTTAGCTATGTCGATTTGCAATGAAAACACTGAATATTCCGAGTTTGGATGCGGCTGTGAAAATTTCGTCAGGAGGAATTCTTTATCTTATTGTCACGGATTATAAGACTTAACGCATTTACTCAAACGACGTCGGATTTAGCTAATCCTGATAGCTTTGTTACCATAGCAACGACAACTTTGCCATTGTGATTCAATTCTAGCTGCGAGAATGCACAGGCGAGTCGTTGCCTAAACCCGGACTCACAGCTAACAGCGCAAATGACGGCTTAGATGGTCGCCTTATTCCGATCGGAAAGGGCCGAACTCATTTTGCTACTCACCGGCAGCCAGGATGGTTTTGTTAAAGATGGCATGCTTCTTTTCCGAACTGGATTTTTCCCCGACTTTCTGCAACCACCTAGCTTGGCTGTGAACAAATAGCTCATTTCAGAGCTAAACAAACGGTTGTTGCCACAACCACCAAAAATGAAAAGATCTGAAATTTGTACTGTTTCACAAATAAATCGTTACAACATTCACTGTAAAACACACTTCCTTGCTTAACTTTTTTTTTTAGCTCCACGATGAATTAAAACTTAAAACCTACGTTTTTTTTATTTATTTATTTATTACCGTCTGAGAAAGTACAAGGAAGGGGGGGGGGGGAGAAGAAATACCTAAAAGGCAGTGGCGAATATTTTAAAGAAAATAGTAAAGGACCGTTCATTATTTATGAACGGGGGTGGGCCGGCAAAAATGAGGGGTGGGAGGGGGGGGCATGAACATTTTTATATGAAGAGGGAGGGGGTAAAAAAATTGTTGAAGTTGCTATCAGGAGGGAGGGGGTCAAGAAAAAACTGCGAGAGTAAAAATGCAAGGCAAGTTATAGAATGTTAATAAATTTATTTAGCTTAAGCCCATTCCACAAGGTATTAAAGCAGGCCTATCGTCCACTCATTTCATGAAAATGAAAATTGTAATACAAATATTTTTTTGGGGGGGAGGGTAAAATAAAATCACTAACACCAAGTGGGTGGGGGAGGTCATGAAATTTTTTGTACTGGCGACGACAATCCGCCAGCCTACCCCCGTTGATAAATAATGAACGGTCCCTAAATACATCCATTTTTCTAAAGATTTTATGCCCCCACGGCTCGATATTGGGGTGGGGGAACCCTTTTGCCCCAACAGCCTTATTTAAGGGCTTCAGGGCTTCAGTTGGTAAGGGAAAGGGCTTCAGTTGGAAATTACGACAGTAAGTGGAAAGATAACCGAGGCTAAAATGAGATTCGGTAAGAAAAAAAGTATTTTCTTTTTTGGGAATCCAGCCTGAAATTTATCTTATACTCCCCTCCCCCCAAATATTTTTTATTTGTCTTCGATTTCCCCCGATTCCCTATCGATGGAGAAGACCTGTAATAAAAAAAAAGTCGACATTAAATAAATTATCATCAAATAACAAAACCATGATCGCGCATGGACAAGCCTTGGTGCGGTCTATTGATAGCCACAAAGCACACCGACTCCGGGAATATGTACGCTACAATAAAGCTGCTCGCGAGCCACGCCCAGTTTACAAATTGCGTACGGAGAGCAGAGCGGTGCTTAAGTCGGCGGTGGACTTTGTGTTGTGGGATGAGGAGGGTGGGAAGTGGGAGCGGGATAGGGGGTGGATGTTGAAGGTAGGTGGGGAGTGAATTCAGACCATTGCTTGGTTTGGGCTGAGTGGAGGTTGAAAGGGGAGGGAGTTTAGGAAGAGATGGGCAGTCAGGGATCCGATATTGCTCGATTTTTTTGGTGCTGAGGTCGAGAAGGAGGTGGAAGGATGCGAGAAGGGATATGATTATTGGGAGGCTGAGATTCTTAAGATCGCGGAGAAACATCTTGGGAGGGGGGGGGGGTAAGGGAAGGGATGGTGGGATGCTGAAGTGAAGGGGGCTATCAAGAGGAGGAAAGAGGCCTGTATGGCATGGAGGATGGGAGATGTGAAAGTTAGTAATGGGGAAAGTGAAAGATGCTGGAAGAATATTTGGCTTGTAAGAAGGAGGCAGGGGAAGTGGTGGCGAGGAAGATCGGGGAATTTAACTTGAAACTGGCTAGGGAAGTGGTGAGGGGAGGAAGGGAAGAAGTTCTGGAGGTTTGTGAAGGAGAAGGTCCGAGTTGAGGAAGGTGAAGATGTGGGGAATCTTCGAAATATGCTGACTGCAGCATTGAAGGAGCTGTGTGAGATTGGGGAGGAGAGGTAGTTAGAGGTGGGAAGTGTGCTTGAAGATATTACGGTGAGAGAATTCGAGGAAGCTTTGGTCTTTGTGAGAGAGGGAAAAGCTGCGGGGAAGACGATATGGTGGGTGAGCTTGTGAAGGGTCTGGGTGTCAAGGGTAGGAAAGGCTGATTATGGAAATGAATGCGATCCTGCAAGGGGGAGTGGTTCCGAAAAGCTGGGAAAAGGTGAGGATTCACTTTGTATACTTACGAGTAGGTTGCGGTTGGACTTTGAGGGGAGAGGGAACCTGGGAGAGGTACAGAATGGGTTTAGAAAGTGGAGGAGAGTTGAGGTCAATGTTTTTGTGGTGACGCAGGCGATTGAAGTTGCGAGGAAGGAAAGGAGAAGCTTGTGGGTGGCTTTTCTAGATATTGCCCCCTCCCCCAGCACTCAAAAATGAAGCAGAAGCAAGCCAACCATGATGGAAGCAAGCCATCCACTGAAGGAAGCAAGATCCATCCTTCAAAAAAACAACGGTCCTTTCAGGGCCACCAATCACTACGAAAGAGGCCAAATTCCTGTTTCAACACCCTGTTCTGAATAAAGTGCGAAATTTTTATAAAATTTTGGGTGACAGCCTGCTTGCATCCCAGGGCGCCCGTCAAGGCGGTGCCCGCCACCTGTCTTTGACGAGGTCTTCTGATAATGCTAAATTATCAGGTTAACATGTTTTCCAGGGCAATAAGAAAGTCTATTTTGCCATCCCCCCCCCCCCCCCAGCCCGGCCGGCTAAAAATGGTTTCTTTTGCCAAGGAGAACATACTTAATCTAGCCTGCCATGCCTCCCCTCTCGAGTCACCGCCTGACGCATTGAGAGAAAAATAAATGACGAAAGCATTCGTGCTCTTGCTTTTATAGAGGGCTGCACCGCGCAGGCGTAGTACAAGCATGCATGCAGGCGGCTACACACGGCCAAGAAACCAATGCTTTGTTTGCATTATGCTTGTCATTTGAAAGTTATTTTAATGCTGGTACATTAACTCATTCACGTAATCCTTTTTGCAGTTTTAGCTGTGTAGCGATCGATTTAATCTGTTGATTTTGGAATTACGTTTCATACAGATTTCTTTCTTGTAAAATATTCATGATTTGGTCTGCTTCATTAATGTGTGGTTTCGACACGCCCAATCACCGCACAAAATGAAAATAATCAATGACAACCCTTTAGGGACTGTTCATTATTTATGAATGGGGGTTGGCCGGCAAAAATGAGGGGAGGGGGGATGACATTTTTTATATGAAGAGGAAGGGGGGGCTAAATTTTTTTGAAGGTCCTATCAAGAGGGAGGTGGGGGTCAGGAAAAAAATGGGTGAGAGTAAGTACACAGCACCTTATAGAATGTTAAAGGGATATAATCCCTGGCCCATTTTTCTCGATCCTCCACATCAAGTACGGCCCCAAAGGTCTATTTACCTACCGTCAGTCTTTCCCTTGCTAAAAGTCCGTTTAAAACTGGGGCGTCTAGAAGACTGGTGGGCACCAGTGCATACCAAATCATACGGTCTGATCGTTCTTCGAGGGGGGTGGCATTTTTCTTTTACACAAAAATCATCTTCAGGTGGCTGTATCCGAAATTGGTACCGAAGTGGAGGCCATGGCAGTGGTCCTACCTACACTCAGGTTAAATTTTATTTTGGGATACCTGCCGGATGGCCATTGTTATGTGTACTTTTTTTTACACTGACAATCCATTCTACATTTGCAAATATTTTGTTGGGTGATTTCAATTTGTCCACTGTGGACTGGGCTAGCCTTACAGCTACTGATAAACCGCATCGGGATTTTCTGGACTTGATAGCCCCACTTGCTTTGACACAGTGGGTTGATTTCCCTACTAGAGGTAATAACATCCTCGATCTTGTTTTTTCCGACAGTGATCGGCTTGTCTATGACTTACACGCCAGTGAGCACCTCGGTACTAATGACCACTGTATGGTTGAATTTTCCTTAAATGTCACACCTTCTTACCATATCTTGCCCGAACCCAGGAAGGGAAAAATAAATGTCCCTCTCCTTAAAAAATGCCTGCAAAACGTCAACTGGACTGTGTTCCTCTCTGGATTCCAGCAGGACATTGAAGCGGTGTGGAATGCCTTTCTCGAAAAGCTAAACCGTCTGGTAAACCTGAGTTGTGCACGAAGTCCTTATCCGAGGCTAAATGCCCCAGCCAATCTATCTACAACCGTGCAGAACAAGTTACCATCCAATATCCGCAGCCTGGGAAGAAAGAAAATTAGGCTTTGGCATAAACTTAAGGATGACAAGTCAACTATTAATATCACCGCTTATAATGAATGTCGCGCTAACTATTCTACAGCAATTGATGATTGGCTTAAACAGAGAGAAGCAGACGTACTCAAGGAGGGGAACCTGGCAGCCCTGTTTCGCATGTATCGTCTGAAAACTCAATCTTCTCGATCCTTGCCACCTTTTCTTTACGAAAGTGGTTATGTTTCCTCTGACCAGGACTAGGCAGAACTGCTTAACAAAATTTTTGCTTCAAACTCTGTGGTAGATAATGGGGTCGTACCCTCTTTGCCATGCGCAAATATCCAAGATACGATAAAACTTACGAACGTCATCTTTTCCCAAACCAGTATACTACACACGATCCACATCATTAATCAGTGAGACCTGATGGCTACTCCTCTTTTTTCTTTAAGGAAATTGCAAGCGAAATTTGCGACCCCTTACTATATCTATTCACATTGGCGCTCTCCACGGGCAAATTACCAGCTTTATGGAAGACTGCTAACATCATACCAATCTTCAAGAAGGAAAAAACTCCGACCCGCGGAACTACAGACTAATTGCATTCATTGTGATTCCGTGTAAGATCATGGAGTCAATCATTAAAACTAAGATACTCCACTATCTCAACGCAAATGAGCTACTTAATCAGGACCAGTATGGATGTCTTCCGGGCCGCTCGACGACCGTCCAGCTGTTAACAGCACTCGATTATTGGACAGAGGCGCTCGATCTCAGCATACCAATGGATGTTGCATGCTTTGACTTTCACAAGGCATTCGAATCGGTGGTACACACGAAATTGATTTACAAACTTAAGGTACTCCATATAGAAGGAAATCTGCTTAAGTGTTGGAAGACTTCCTGGTTGGGAGATCCCAGTGTGTCCGGGTGGGTACCTTCAGGTCCTCATTTCGTAATATCGCTAGCGGCGTACCACAGGGCTCGGCGCTGGGTCCACTTCTGTTCATAATCTATCTAAATGACCTTTTTCCTGGCCCACGTACTGACCGTCCAGCACTTCAAATTTGCTAACGACTTGAAAGCAAGTACCTCAATCATATCTTTGTCCGACGGCTATATGCTCTCATTGAACATTGAAGCTGTCTCCCAATGGTCACTGAAATGGCAGCTACCATTATGCGCAAATAAATGCATTATGTTTCACATTGGCAATGCTAATCCTTGTCTTGTATACACGTTGGCTGACTTCACACTTGAGGGAGTTTTTACTATACGCGACTTAGGAGTCTGGTTCACCTCCGACTTAAAGTCTACTAGCCACTGCCGCATGATCACAGCAATGGACTAACGTAGGGTGGCGATCGTTAAAAGATGTTTTACGTCAATCTGCATTAGGACTAAGGTCTGGGCCTACAAGGTTTTTGTTCGGCCGATCCTAGAGTACGCAAGCCCAGTCTGGTCGCCCCATCTTCTAGTCGCCCCATCTTCTACAAGACATTGACCGGCTGGAGGGGGTTCAATGTCGCTTTACCCGCTGCCTTACGGGGTTTCATAGTCATTCTTCAAATGCCAGGCTGGCGTTAGCGTGCCTTGAACCTCTTGAACTTAGGCGACTCAAAGCTGACCTTGTTCTAACATATAAAATCCTTCATGGGCTACTTACAATCGATGTGCCTTTTTTTTTACTTTTGCAGAATACAGTGCAACGCGGGGCCATTCACTTAAACTTCGTCTGCCAACCTCGCACACAGATTGTAAAAAATTCGTCTTTGCATCACGTGTAATTGAAGCTTGGAACTCACTACCAAATGCTTTGGTTACTTCATCCTCTGTTGGTAGCTTTTGACACCATTTAGATGAACAACCACTTTTCAAGGTTTCTTAAAAGAAACTATCTCAACTAGGAATTGCCCCACGGAGTGATGTTTTTTTTTTAACATCTTTGTTTCTTTTTAATTTGCTTCATGCTTTTTTTTAAAACTTAACATTTTAGATTTCTTTGCGTGTCTTTTTAGCTATTATCTGTGTTTTTAGATTTTAATCTTAACATGTTTTAATTATTTAGCATAGGGTTGGTATTAGTGGGCTATGCCCCTTCCAATTACCTTACCGCATTTGTAGTTAAATTTTTATTATTATTATTATATAATTTCTGTTAAATATTGTTAACTATATTTAAGAACGTTCCTATATGATCCTTTGCGCGCCTACAATGACCTTGAAGTTTTATCTGTGTGTGCACAGTACTAATTTTAATCGTTTGCTAATAATTACTCTGAGATCAAAATTCTAAAAGACTAATGCAGTAAAAATTAAAATTAATAATTCCAATAGATCGCCAAATAGATTCCAAAATTATAAGGCACTAGTGTAGAAAATTATAAATTGTGATTTTAAAATACGAGAATCATTCCGGTTTGTGACAACACAATTAATGGGTTCACGCTGGCTTGTCCATTAGGCTCATTGCCAACTGAGATAGTAGCTTCGATTTTCGCTGCGAGGAACTAATCTACTGTCTCAGTTGACCTTGACTATTGTAAATGCGCGGATGCGATCGGCGTATGGCTGTTATAAGGCAGGCGGTATGTTGCTTTAATGTAATAAATTTATTTAGCTCAACACATTCCAGAAGGTATTAAAAGTAGTCCTCGTACATTTCGTACACTCATTTCATGAAAATGAAAATTCTAATAAAAGTTTTTTTTTTGGGGGGGGGGGCAAAAAATTGACCACCACCAAAGGGGGGTCATGAATTTTTTTTCATACTGACGACAATCCGCCAGCCCACCCCGTTGATAAATAAAGAACGGTCCCTTAGAAATCGTTAACGGTAGCAGAAAGCTGCACTTATTGGTGTGTTGTTGGTCAACTCCTTACTTTCGATCACTAGTGAGTGCTAAAAAATATTCAACTGTACCAAGTACTGTTTCAGACGAGACGAGGAAAGACTGACCCACCTAGTCGTTTTCTTCAGGGCAATCTCTGTCTTGTTCCGTCTGCTTGGTCTCGGTACAGTATTGTCTAACGAGACGGGACTAGTCTCAGCAGTTCTTACAGATTACAAAATAAACTGCTGGTTGTGCGAGGGTTTTCCGTTAGTAGTGGTAAGTTGCGATATTACGTCACATACATACATTCTAACCTAACCTACCCAACCTAACTAACCTAACCTCCATACACACACATTCATACCTTGTTCTAACATATAAAATCCTTCATGGGCTACTTACAATCGATGTGCCTTTTTTTTACTTTTGCAGAATACAGTGCAACGTGGGGCCATTCACTTAAACTTCGTCTGCCAACCTCCACACAGATTGTAAAAAAATCTTCTTTGCATCACGTGTAATTGAAGCTTGGAACTCACTACCAAATGCTTTGGTTACTTCATCCTCTGTTGGTAGCTTTTGACACCATTTAGATGAACAACCACTTGCAAGGTTTCTTAAAAGAAACTATCTCAACTAGGAATTGCCCCACGGAGTGGTTTTTTTTTTAACATCTTTGTTTCTTTTTAACTTGCTTCATGCTTTTTTTTTAAACTTAACATTTTAGGTTTCTCTGCGTGTCTTTTTAGCTATTATCTGTGTTTTTAGATTTTAATCTTGACAAGTTTTAATTATTTAGCATAGGGTTGGTGTTAATGGGCTATGCCCCTTCCAATTACCTTACCGCATTTGTAGTTAAATTGATCAAAGTCACGTGATCAAAGTGGTGGGATATGGCGCACTTTCGGTCACGTGATGTAAAGTGGGGATGTCACTTCCGGTTTACGTCAATCTGGAGGAGGGTGAAAAAGTGCCTTTTGCTATCTTTTTTCGTTTTTAGGTCATACACAGACATGTACCCCACTTCCGATCATGTGATCAAATGAGGGGTGCACTTCCGGTCTCCGTGATGAAAAGTGGGGAATGACGTCACTTCCGGTTCTGTTAAATCTGGAGTATGGTGTGTCTTTTGCTACCTTTATTTCGTTTTTCGTCAATCTGGAGGAGGGTGGGCCTACATTTTTTCGTTTTCAGGTCATATACACACGTCATTACCCTCACTTCCAGTCACGTGATCAACGTGTGGGGGGGTAATGATGTGGTGAGATATATAGAGCCCCCCACTTCTGTCCGATTGATAAAAGTGGTGGCAATGATGTGGTGATAGCCCCCACTTCTTATCACGTGATGAAAAGTGGGGGTAATGACGTCACTTCCAGTCATGTGATGAAAGTGGCTATGTCACTTCCAGCGGGTGGGGTTTCTGGTGTGCGGCGCTTATGACATCACTTCCTGTATGATGTCACTTCCTGTTATGATGTCACTTCCTGTTATGACATCACTTCCTGTTATGACATCATTTCCTGTTATGACATCACTTCCTGTTATGACATCACTTCTGGGATTTCTACTAGTTTGTGTTTTGTGTGATATTAAGCATATTAGTCTTAGTGAGACGGCGAGTTTAGGTGATATCGAAAAACTTTTAAACAATCAACTGTCATTATTACTGGAGAGTGTTTTGAACCAAATGCTGATGTATTGAGAGTTATAGTTGATTTTTAAAGTGCATTTTTGTAAGTTTACACCCATAACTGTTACAGCCAGTCCAGTAAATTAAGTATCAAAACAAAATTCGAGAAAATCCAGTCCAGATGTAGTTCTGGACTTGAACATGAGGCCTCCCAGCCTTGGTGCAGTTGGGCAGGGCTACGTGCACCTTATCGGTTGGGAACAAGTGCCTGTAAACATACTCACAAATCCACGAAGGGTGTACTACATTTCGAGGGGGGGGGTCCTACAATTTGAGGGGGGTATTACAATTCGAGGGGGGTACTACAATTCAAGGGGGAGTGAGCGAAGTTCCCTACGTGTATGGTGCATGTAGCCCTGCCCAAATGCACCAAGGTCGGGAGTCCGTGTTTTCAAGTCCAGAACTACATCCAGACTGAAATTTATTTTCTCAAACCACCTTATATAGGATCCTCCAACTAATCAAAACTCCCGTTTTGCCAACCAATCAAAATAAAGATAAAGGGAAGTTCCATTTCTCCAACCAATGAAAACAAAGAAAAAAAATATTTTACCATTTTTTTCCAGGGGAATCCTCTTTCTCCGACCAACCAAAATAAAGAAAAAAGAAAAATGCAAAATTTTTTCGAGAAGGGCCCTATATAAGAGGTTTCGAAAAATAAATATTCAGTCTGGATGAAGTTCTGGACTCGAACACACGGCCTCCCAGCCTTGGTGCAGTTGGGCAGGGCTACATGCACCATATCAATAGGGAACCTGCACCCAGTTTTTTCCCAAGTTTTTCAGAATTTTCCAAGATTTTCTAAGTTTTTAAAGTTTTTTCTGTATCCTGGAGATCCGAAAAAATAAATTTCAGTCTGGACGTAGTTTTTTCTTCATGTTTCTTTGGAAAATTATTTCGTATATACAAAAAGAATAAAAATAAAAGGAATGAATGATTTTTTTTTCGAGAAAAAGAAAATGAATTCAAAATCATCGTTTACGTGTGTGTACTGTGGAAATGTCTACACAAATCAGGAAGATTTGATCCATCATCTTCCCATCCATCGATCCAATCTTCGACCAGAGTGCTTACTCTTCAAAAACGAGTTGAATGATATCGAAGGTGAAGTAAGTTGCACTCTGGCACATGATGATACACACCGAATTTATTCCAGAGAAATTGAATGTGCCGACCCATATGTAGCGGTCCAACTACTCCATCATCCGCTCGAACTTCTTATTAAGACCTGCTTGGATGAACTGACCAACTGTAAAGTTCAACTGTGTTTAGTGATAGATTTTTCCAGGGATTCCAACATCGCGCGACCCTTTTTCTGGTCCCTCTATACAAGTATTTATAACGAATCTGACGTGTCGGAAGTATTGGAGAATGCTTACAAAAAAATAGAAAACTCCGTCGAGGCTTTCGAGAAAAAAGGCAGTGGTTGGCGCATTTCGAAAGTTTATGGTATGCTCCTAAAAGTAGCAAAAATCGATCCTTTACGTCCTAGTTCTTTCTTACCCTTAACAAAGGCATTACACAAAAAAAGCGAAGCTATAGTAAATGTGGAAAATTCTGACGAAAAGTGCTTTCTGTATTCAATTTTAGCTGCTAAAATGAAGTGCTACGAAACCGAGGTTAAATATTACGAACCATTTTAGAATACTATAGACCATTCCATGTTGAAGTTTCCCATGAGTCTACGACAAATTGATTCCTTCGAACGAGCCAACAATTTCTCCATTAGCGTAATTTCGTATAAGGGCTCTCGATAGGATTACATCCAGTGAGAGTGAACAAAAACATGGAAGGAGAAGTAATTGACTTGTTATTAATAGCCGACGAAAAAGGAAATAGTCGTTACTGCGGCATTCTCGATATTGATAGGCTACTCCGATTTCAAGGTGTTGGAACACATAGAAAGTTTTACTGTTGTAACTGCTTCGCGATCTTTACTAAAGAACGATCCATGATGGAGCACGTTGGTAAATGTGTGAGACTGAATAAGGAGTAAGTACTCACTTTCCTACCACCTGGTAATAACACATTAAAATTCCTACACTATAACAGACGCAATCCTCATCCTTGGATAATTTATGCAGATTTCGAATGTATGCTCAGACCCGTACAAACTAGTAATGTCGATCCATCTTTGAGTTCGTCTACCAAAGTCAGTTTGCATTTACCTAGTAGTTTTGGATACGTGGTTATTGGTTCAGAAAATGAGATCGTGAGCCAAAAATTCTACCTCGGTGACGATGAAGTGGATAAGTTTTACGAATGTATGAATATCGAAATTAACAAGTTTGCTAAGATTTTATCGTGGCCAAAACTTCTGATGATGAGTGCCGAAGAGGAAATTTAGTTCTTGAAAGCTGATACTTGCTACTACCGCAACAAAGTCATGCTTGAAGATGATCTCTCATTGAAGAAAGTGAGAGATCACTGTCACTTCACAGGAAAGTTCAGAGGTGCTTCTCACGTAAAATACAATCTGGATGCAAGGAGCATAAATACTATCCCAATCGTCTTCCATAATTTAGAAGGCTATGATATGCATCTACTGATTTCACCGGCAAAAAATTTCCCTTCGGGAGTGGACGTTCTTGCTAGAAACACCGAGCGATTTACGAGTATGACCATTACTAGGTACTTTTGCTTCAATGATAAGAACTTTTCGGTAAGGTTACGTTTTTTAGACAGTTATAATTTCCTATTTACGTCGCTGGAAACTTTGGCTAAAAACTACAAGGAAGATCGACCCTTCAACATCACAAAAACTGCTCTTGAATCGGTAGAATGGTTCGAGTCGGGGAAGGTCTCGGATTTATTGACGCAAAAAGGCCACTACTCATACGAGTACGTACAGTCTATGGATGTGTTTGAAGAACGGAAATTACCTCCTAAAGCGGCATTCTTCTCCACTCTACGAGGTCAAGGCAGCACTGATGCAGAGTATGATCACGCTACGTCAGTTTGGAACTTGCTGAAAGAGAAGGTTTTTAAAAATTATCATCTCGTATATCAGATGATCGATGTGTATCTTCTAGCCGACGTTTTTCAAACTTTCAGGGAAACATGTTTGCTCAATGATGGCATAGATCCATGCTACTATCTATCCACACCAGGAT
This sequence comes from Lithobius niger, assembly GCA_023313725.1. Taxonomy (NCBI): domain Eukaryota; kingdom Metazoa; phylum Arthropoda; class Chilopoda; order Lithobiomorpha; family Lithobiidae; genus Lithobius; species Lithobius niger. The sequence continues at coordinate 37,211 of JAHWFP010148828.1, forward strand.
TTAGTTGGGCAGCTGCATTGAAAAAAACTAAAGCCGAACTAGAACTGTTTACACATGGGGGAAAGCATAACTTTATAACTTCCAGTATCAGAGGTGGAACAACTTTCGTGTCAAAAAGGCACTCAATTGCCAATAACAAATACCAAGACAAATAACAAATAACAAGAATCTACCTAGGCTGTATCTAATAGATTTGGATGTCAACAACTTATACGGACTAGCCATGACAGAATTCCTTCCATACGATCGATTTAGCTGGCTGACGAGGAAAGAAATTCTCGAATTTTGCTTGGCATCGGTTGAAAAAGATTCGGAATACGGCTATATATTGGAAGTGGACTTGGACTATCCATCCAAGCTACATGACGATCACAACGATTATCCTTTAGCACCGGAAAAGTTTAAAATAATGCCAAAACTCGTGTCTCCCTTCATGAAAGAAATGGCAGGAAACAAGAAGATCGTTTCTGCTTCCAAACTCACAACCAACCTGCTCCCAAAGAAAAACTGTATAGTTCATTACAGAAATTTACAATTCTACTTGAAGCACGGTTTAATTTTGAAAGGTATTCACAGAATTCTAAAATTTCGTCAGAAGCAATGGCTAAAATCTTACATAGAATTTAACACCGAGAAGCGTCAACTCGCAACGACGACTTTCGAAAAAGATTTTTTAAACTGAAAAATAATTCGGTATTTGGAAAAACGATGGAAAACAAATCGGGGCGTTTATCCGTGAAGTTATCCGACAATCTAAAAAAATCTGTCAAATACAGCACTCTACCACACGCGGATTCGTTCAAGATCTTCAACGAAAATCTCGTACAGGTAAACTTAAGACTTCGTAACATCAAGTGTGACTTACCGACTTACTCCGGTTTCTGCATCCTCGAACTTTCCAAACTAACAATGTATGAATTTCACTACGAGTTCATGCGTCCAAAATATGGAGACCGTGCGCGTTTACTTTTCACAGACACCGACAGTCTGTTCTATGAAGTAGAGACTGACGATTTCTACCAGGACATGCAAACTGAGTCAGATAGATTCGACACCAGCAATTACGATCCGTCCCATCGTCTATACAGCGTTAAAAACAAACAAGTCCTGGGAAAAATGAAAGAAGAGACGGCTGGTATCCCGGTGAAAGAATTTGTAGGCTTGAAAACAAAAATGTACTCAGTTCTAGTAGGGGAAGAGAGCATTAAAAAAGCTAAAGGGATTAGTATAGTATTTATCCAAAAAAGTCTCAGTCACGAAGACTACAAAAAAAGCACTATTTCTGAAAACATCTTCAAAAGCCGCTTGGATGACCATTCGAAGTAAAGATCGTCAGCTAGCCATGGTTGAAATTTCAAAATCATCCATATCTCCCTACGATGATAAGAGATTCGTGCTGGATGATGGAATAAATACGTTAGCGCATGGTCACTACAAAACCGGCATAGCACACGATTTTATAGACAACATAATCGATCCGATGGAGGATGAAGAAGCTGAAGAGTGAGCTTCGCTGGAGAAAGATGGGGTGGAATAAGCATCGGCCGGTGAAATAACAAAACGAAGCGAAGAAGAAAAAGTACTGGCGAATAAGAGAAAGAGCCGCTGCTTCTCGTAAAAAACTTGCGATGGAAACTGTCGACAAGAGAAAAGCTAGGTTGGAGAAAATGGCCGCTGCTATTAGTAAGAAACGTGCGACAGAAAATCTAGGTCAGAGGAAATGATCGCAGCTAGAAGAAGAAAATGGATGAAAGAAAATTAATATTTAGATTCGGACGAGAATAAACTGTTAATATGATATGTTGTACCTAAAAATCAAGTGGAAATTATTTAAGAGGATAAACTGCTAACATTATCCGTCCAACTATTAAATTTTGAATCGTATCCCTTCCATTTAACAAAATACAGCATTTTTCCATCTTTGCCTTTTTTTCGCAATACTTTCTCCACTAAAAATAAATCAGGAACAAGAGTTTTTTGAATTTCTTGTTCGTAGAAACCTCCCAGCACCGGCTCACCAGATTCGTCTTTTAATAGATAAGTAACAGGTTTGGTTTTTTGCTTTTTCTTAACTTTAGAAATTCTGACTTTATTTCCTACGACAAATTTGGGTTTTTTCAACGATTGTTTCGGTTTAATTTTCAGTGACGATTCGTGACGTCTGGTTACTTCCCTCGGTTTTAGTTTAGTTGTGGAGTGAACCTTGTCATTGTACCGTGAAACTAACTCATCAATAATGTGTATCCATTGGTAGTTCCCCTGCTTGGTGAATTGTTTCCACATGCGAGTTTTCAGCGTTCTGTTGAAACATTCTACAACGCTCGCTTTCTTCTCAGAGTGGGTAGAGTACATGTTGATGTTGTGACGCTTAAGGAGCGCTTTAAAGTTTTTATTGTAGAATTCACTGCCTAAATCAACTTGTAAATTTTTAGGGGGTGTCGTTCTTTTGAGTATCTTTTTAAAGGCTTCCGTAACGAGTATACCGGATTTTGATTTAAGGGGAATGGCCCAAGAAAACTTGGACATGACGTTAATGCAAGTCAGTAGGTAGTTAAATCCTTTATTAATGTTAGAGTAAGGTATTATTTCCACCAAGTCCGCTTGCCATAGATCATTCAGACTCCGCACAATCACTTTCCGCCTCGGAAAATGTTTCCGCGTCGGTTTGTGGAGTTCGTTTACGAGTTGATCCATTTCGGTTTTTCTTCCCATTCCGAACTTGAGCTTCGTCCCCATGATTTTTTTAATGATCGCAGCTGCTAATTTTTCTCTCCAAGAGATCGAAGGATCCTTACGTACTTTTCGAGCTTTAGATATAAGAATTTCATCAGCGACGTGCCGTTCGTTTAAATTTGAGCTTTTTGAGTAGACGATGTCGTGTTCTTTACACGCCTCATCCAGTTTATTTATTCCAGGATCCCCTCTGGCTAATCTCTGGTTTAGTTTTGTTCCTGGTCTGCAATATTGATATCTGGGTTAATGTACTTCTACCAGTAAATGGTCTATGATTTTATTTATGATTCCTTTCCCAGACTTGATGAAGGAGGCTCTTTTCGTTCCGCACACTTCGCAAAAGTAGACTTCCATGCTTCTGTTATTTTTTGATGAAATAATAGTAGGAGGTTCAGGCCAGTTAGGTGTGGTTCGTTTACATCTCACGCAATACTTCATTTTGGCCTCTTTTTTTATTATACAATTTTTTTTTATCGTAGACCGAATTTCTGATAAGCGTTCTTTTTTTCTCGAGCGGTGATGACCCGTCGTTGTTCCAATTCTGATAAAAATTTCTTATCATTTCGTTCCTGTGACCCGCTTGGGTTGACCCGTATAAAAGCCTCAGTCTTTCGACCAGATCGTTAGGATCGTCATAGTACCTGTAATCCACCCTGCTCCCTGTTTTTTTTACTACTCCAGTTCCCTTTTTCTTCGTTTTCATATCCTCCCAGATAGGACCGACTATCGACAAGTACTTAGCACTACGATTCGACTTAGGTTTTCGAGTGCCCAGATCGTTGTTTTGGTAGATAGCGTGCATGTTTTTTAAAAGAGAAGCGTAACTCGCCTTGACTTCGGGAGCATACGACGGCTCCTTCAAATCCTTAAAAACCAGCAAACTCCAAAGTCCTCGTCTTCCCGCGTATTGATTACCACCGACTACTATGTCGTTCTCGAATATTTTTACGGGTTTATTAGCGATGCTCATTTCTCCAGTTTTCATGTCGTATTGCAGTCTGAAGACAGGATCGGTCTCTTTGGAATTTTGGAAAAATTTCATCAGGAAATATTTTGCCGTTTGGCCTATGACTTGGCCAGGTAACAGACTATCCAAAGATCTGAGGGTTGGGAAATTTGGAAGTTCTGGAGGCGTCGACACGCGTCTGTTTTGTATTGCCGAAAGTGTGGGGGTGACTTTCAAACCTGTACTGATAGATGCATATTCAGTTCGCGTAGCTGGAGCGGGAAAAGCCAGAGTATTCGGAAAGATTGGGATCACGCGCTATCAGAGTTGAATGCTTGACGGAAGGTTTCGGCGATTTAAACTTCTCCGTATCGTTCACTGTGGTTTCCCACTCTTCATCATCTTCATCCTCGGATTTATAAGGTTTTTTTATGGGATTAATAATTTGTATACATTTTAGTCGTTTTCTCGTTGGAAAACCGGCAATCGCTTTCGCAGGACTCGCTACGGGCGGTGGAATAACAACGGCAGGTTTCAAAGTACTAACGACGGGTTTAAAAAATTCTTGTGAAGATTCTTCTTGATCTCGTTCGTCCAAACGTTGATTCAAAAATTTTTCCCGTATACGTTTTTTGAGATTTACTGTTTCACGTTTCTTTTCCATGTTATCTTTTTTTCTTTCGTTTGTTTTTATCATCGAATGAAAACCTACGTTTATAACGTCCCTCGTTTAACGTTTTGTCGATCGATAAAAACCCTACGGATCGTCCCAACATGTTCAACACAACGTTTTAAACTCCAGAAATTCCATGTCCGGAACGACGTGATTTTCGTATAAATGTTTCAGGTTTAAATCGTCCACGGGAAATATGACTAATAATTTGGCGTTATCTCTAACCACTTGTTTGGGAATTCTGGTGTAAGACTGACTGCAATAAAAAACGTCGGCGTTAGAATGACGGCCTTGAGCGAAGTAACGTTCTATGTTTTTTTTGTTTGTCTAAAAGAACATCGTCAAAAACCACGAGAGTACAAAACTTGATGTCCAACTCCTCGGGAGGAATTAAATCGTTTTGAGAGTCGTGAAAACTTGCTATCTCCCACCCTACAGCTCCCTCTATTTCGGAAAATATAGACTGTAAAGCTCGGTATTTAGCTTGACACAGTTTTGCTGTACACGTATAATCTGTCGTAATCCAACCATCCTTCGTTACAGATAAAATTAAACAGTAAGTTTGTCTTCCCGCAGTTTGCCGGTCCTATAATCACGCATCTGATGTTTGAAGGTAGAAATGGGTGATGTTTGGGTTTCTTGATCGGCACGAAAAAATCGTAATTTTGAATATCCATTGTTTTTTCTTATTCAGAAATCCAACTAATAAAGTCTTTATCCGAAAACTTTTCGTTGGATGTATTAGATTCGACGACTCCGTACTCTACGTTACACCAAAGTTTTACGGTTCTGGGAGCGTCGTTCTGATGTACACGGAGTTAATTTTACCATTAACTTCCAACAAGGACATACTTCTGCATGGAGCCAAGTTAAACCACGGTTTTTCTATAACGTTTTTGTTAAGTTTTCCTTTAGTTTTGTGGATGTTGTTGTACACCCACGTTCGCAGACATAGCGGCTTATCCGACTCACTGTCTGCCTTTTGACAGAATGGGTAGCAGGTGGAAGCAGAGTGCGAGTAATTGGGGTAACTGAACATCGTCAAAGAAATGGGTTTCTGGTCGTCGGTTTCAATTTCTAATTTTTCGCAGATGTATCGTTTAAGATTTTTCATCGTGTTTTGAGATTCGAGGTCCGACGGAGAAATCCAACCCTTACAGCTGGAACCTTTGTTCGAAATTGGAGATCCTATTCCTCTTAAATCCTCGAAATATATGGAAGGAGACAAGACGTACTTTACTCCCTTTTTTTAAATCCGTCGCATTCTCCGTTCTAACTTCTAGAGAATTTAATTGCAGCAGACTCGAAAGATTTCCGTGCCAGGTAGAACGAGACATTTTTGAAATTTCTTATTCCTTTTGTTTATATATAAAAAAAGAATCGTCAAAATGCCAGTTAAAAAATTTGGACAATCTTTGAAACGAACGCAAAGAGATGTGAAAGGAGCTCCGGGTGTAGGATATATACTAGACCTGAACCATGATTACAACATGCAGAATAAGCGACTTGCTAAACTCGGAGCTGCTACAGAACCCGAAGATGTCGTAATTTATTCCCAATTGGCCGAATTAGAAAATGACGTACAAAAATTTAAAGCCGACGTAGGATTGAAGAAAGATGTGGATGGACATTTTAACGCTGAAAGGAAACAAATTAAAGATGTCGCACCCCCACCTCCCAATCGAGGGACGTTGCTACGAAAGAATATATCGATACAAAAGTTGTGCCAGATTATAACATGCGGAACAATCGTTTAATTAAACTCGCTCAGGGGATAGAACTCGAAGATACTGTTACCTATTCTCAATTAAGCAAGTTAGGAACCAACCTATCTTCTTCGATAGATGATTTAAAGGGGGGAAGGATTTATATTAGACCCAAAAATCATGATTACGACATGCGGAATAAGCGTCTGACTAAAGTCGGAGCTGCTACAGAACCCGAAGACGTCGTAATTTATTCCCAGTTTACTGAATTAGAAACCGACGTAAAAAAAACTTATCTAACGTAGGCTTGAAGAAGGATCCAGATGGACATTTTAACGCTGAAAATAAGCGAATTAAAGACGTTGTATCTCCCTCCCAGTCTAGGGACGTTGCTACGAAAGAATATATTGATGCAAAAGTTGTTCCAGATTATAACAGCGAAACAATCGTTTAATTAAACTCGCTCCAGGTATAGACATCGAAGACGCTGTTACCTATTCTTAACTAAGCGAGTTAGGAACCAACCTATCTTCTTCGATAGATAATTTGAAGGAGTACGTGACGCAAAAAATCGGCCAACAGGTAGCATCTAAAACTGAACCTCAACGTAATTTTAACTCTGATCGGGAATTTGATGCGGGAAATAAACGTTAACTAAAGTTGCTCCGGGCATAGATGCAGAAGATGCTGCAACTTATTCGCAGCTAACCGATTTAGAAACAAAATTGGAAAACCTTAAAACTGATCTATCGACAACTTTCCAAAACGTCTTGTATTTAGAGAGGGGAGAATTCTCAACGAATAATAAACTCATTACAAACTTGGCACCACCATACTCATATCATCACGCGACCACTATGGAATATGTCCAAAGTATTTGTCCAATATTAATCAGTTTTCGGGCGAGTGGGCCTATCCATAAAGGTGATTTTTTTCACGTGCACCAATAACTATCCTCGTCAACACATACAAATAATGAAACACTATTATTTGTACGATGTGGTGATATCTACCCCCGGGTGGACAATTACAACTCTTCATAAAGGTTTGACCTTACGATGTATAAGAAGTGAAAATGCTATAAATCTGAAAAACTATAAATATGATGAAGATATCAATAACCAATATTTTCAACTTTGGCCAAGACGCAGAACAAGAGCGGGTGACTCTTTTAATTATTGCGAAACGGATCCAGATTGTTCTACAGGTGGATCAATGTTGTTTAATGAATATTCATATATTTATATAATGTCCGAGGTTGACTTTCTACATAGTACAGATGTTCAAGTAGATTTATACTTATCTGGGAAATTCGTAAAGAGGCGATAAGATTGCATAACAGAACAGTGAAATTTGTCATAAAACAGGATTGATAATTTTAGTTTAAAAAGTCCAACTAACTTCCTGTTAAATTAGATTTGTACATACATTCCCAATAGCAAATAATTTGAAGAACCATCTCATCCAAAACCATCTCGTAAACGTCGCTCTTACCCAATGCTCTTAAAAAATACAAACAGAAATGTCCGCACCACATTTGATTAAAATTCTGCACTCTGTCGTGATTGTATTTAACGGGACCCAAGTATTCGGAGATCGATGTGGGAGGTTCCAAATTACCGAAACTGTCGAAATAGCAGGGTGTATCCGTAATTGTAGAGTAAGCCACCCAATGACTCCTGTCTCCATCGTGAAAATCTTCGAGCTTAACGATACCGCATTCGCCGCGAGGTTTAGGTTTTAGCAGCAGACGATCCTTGCTGAAAGTACCTCAGTATTTAGGAATTTTTAAGACTTTGACCAATCTATTTAAATCGAGATTCGTTAACGGTTTAGTAAAATCGATCAGACCTTCACTGGTCTTAGAAAGAGCCTTCTGCGACGCTTCGCTTTTTTTTTCTTCTTCAAACCCGAACCTTCCATTTCTTATTATGTCTCACCATCTCCTCCAACACCTTAGCATCGTTCTGAGCGTTCTTAACAGCCATAATAATGCCCGCAGCACCACCAGCTAGACCTCCTACTACGGCTATGAGTGGCCCGAGTAACGCTAACAACGGTAAAAACACTCCTCTTTATTTTCCGATTTTTTTACGTTTTACAATCTTACTTCTTTTCATTTTTTGCTTTCCCATCTCTCTTTTTTAATAAATCACTTCAACTTTGCCTTTATCCAATTTCAAACTCGTTTTTCTATCTCCCATCAACAGCGCGTGGCACGTCGTGTTAGCTGGAACTGCGGCGTTAAATTTCAACTTTACTTGTACGTCGACTATGCCGGACTGAAGTCTCTCGGACTGCTTGGAACAGTTCCAAACTACCAGAGGATACGTCTTTTTGAACTGCACCGAATCGATACACAAGTCCCCGATATCGTACAAAGAGCGTCTAAACTCTTGAGCCATTCTATACAGGATCGAGTATTCTCCAGTAGCATAATTTACGTTCAAGTCCAAGAACGGGTAACGTTCGGAATTTAAAGTTACGTGAGCATCTTGAAGACTGCAGTGATCGAATACGGCTGGATTTTTCGTGTGCGCATCTTTTCTATCAGTCTGTAGAGCTAGAATGACCCACCTCGGCTTTTCAACGGCCGACGTAGTAAGCACGCGCCATGTGAAACTAGTGCTCTGAGGAAGTTCGCAACTATCGTAATGCCAGTGCCTAAAACCCAAGTCCACGTTCATCCCACCTTCTATGTAGCTTAAAAGCCTGAATTTTTGCTCGTCGGATGTGGTTACGTGCGGTACGTGCGAAACGCTACTCAATTCGACTTTCCCAACGGCTGTTGCAGCTGCCCTGAACACAGCGTCGTCATTGCTCGCCCTAGACAATGTTAGGACGTGCTTGGCACCGTACAGCACCTTGTCATAATTTTCGAAAAATCCCATGCAGTGTTTTAAAGGAATGGCGAACGAGAAGCTTCCTTTAGGAGTCGTCTCCTTCACGATGATGGAATGCCGTAATTTGAATCCGATGTTATCGTTCAAATTGGCAACGGAAGATTCTGCAGCATCTAATGACCAGCAGTTCCCCAGCAATGACACTTGATCGGTCGAACCGTATGTAAGGAGACCTTTCATGAGAGTCCCATAACCGGGGTAATTGATGAGAGACACTACGTCCGCATCGGCAAAACTAGAACCGTCGGCGTTCAGTAACATGCCTTTAATCAGAAGATAACTATTCGAGACGTGTAAGAACAAATCCTGGTTTTCTATTACGATTCTAATTTCCGAATTGACATTGTTTAGATTGGTTCCTACTATTGAATTATATTAATGAAATGCGTAGCTCTCCACTGAAGAATCTACAAGATTCGTTTATATCGAGGTAATGTTCCATTAAACTCATCTTCTCGCTCTCGTTATAAATTTGATGAATGCTGCGTTTTTTGCCCTTAATTGATTATTATCTACGACGAATCCTTTTCCAATTATTCTTTTTTT
>JAHWFP010148829.1:3643-28831 GCA_023313725.1 Lithobius niger
CACGAAAAGTGCATTTTTTCTGGGGGTGGGAGGAGGGGATCACATTATTTTTATACTTTGAGTCGAGGGGGAGGATAAATATTTTTCAGGATTTTGAAGGGGAGATGCTCATTGAAAATTTGGTGGTCACATTTTCATTTACTGCGGAGGTCCCTCCCTGCCCGGTCATGAAGAAAAACTGTCTCTAAATCTGCTAACTCCAATGATGGGTGTGAATTTTTTTTTTAAAACATGGCAATTTGCCGTCTTGGAAAAAGCATATCGACTTGAAAAAATTTTGGCCAACAAGCAAAAAAAAAAAACTACGACGTCAAGAAAACGACAATCTCTGCCAGAGATAATTTCATATAAAAATGGCATAGGCATGTCGAAAACTGGCACCGTTTGCCTGGCACTCCACGAAGAATAATGCTTTTCATATTACGAGCGGAATCGATATGGAAATGAGATTTGGCCACTTAATGGAAAGGTTTTATGATTAACTCTCATCATTAATGGGTTGTTATTGGAGGAAGGAGCGAATTTTATTTGATGTCTCGAAAAAAATGGAAGAGTCTTAGGCGCCAAACGAATGGTCAAACTAGGTAGCAGTACTTAATAACAGACTCGCACACTTCGGCGTACTGGAAAAGGGGGTCCGATCTAAATCCCGGCAGTCGAAATCCCGACAGTAACAAAACCTGACATCAAAATCCCGACAGGTCAAAATCCTTATAGGTCAAAATCCCGACAATCCAAAATTCTGACAAGTCAAAATCACGGCAGCCTAAATCCCAGAGGCTCCAAATCCCGAGGGGTTAAATTTCCGACAGTCAAAATCCCAACTAAAAATCCAACTTATTAACTTCGAATACCAATGTTTTTTTTCTCTCGTAAAAAAGCGTGGTACGAAAAATACCCATATTGCCGAATTTGCCTGTGATAAGTACGTTGGAGCTGGATCATTAGTGTTAAGGAAGACACAGGAGCCCTGAGCAGAATATTTTCCAATGTACTGCAACCATTATTTTGATACTGCTCTACCCAACTAATTCAAAAATGCTAATTTTGTAAGAAAACGTGGCCATGGTGTTTCCGTGTGTGAAGCAAGTTGACTGGGCAGCCACTCTGCTTTAAAACAATACCAGGGCATTGGAGCGCAGCAGATCGTGGTTTTCACATTTCTAAGATACGGGTAAGCATAAACTATTTTTTTTACATCGAAAAATTGAGTTACGTCCTAGTTTAAAATTTTTATTCAATGTGAATGGACACAACTGCCCTGGAGTTTTAGCATATTTTTAGCTTCTTGTCGGTATTTTTAGCCAACGTTTTACATCTAGATTTTTTTTAAGACGTTACCTGTTGGTATTTTTAGCTAATGTGTATTTATTGTATTCATTATTAACACTACAATATAATAAACGCATGCTGTGTATGTAAATTTTGCATATGGGCTAGATTAAAAATTTTTGTGTGTTTTTGAGTCGACGGTTTTTTGGCCTGTCGGGAATTTACCTGTTGGAATTTTGACCTGTCGGGAATATAAATATAGTTATTTTGACCTGTCGGGGTTTTGACCGTCGGGATTCTGACCGTCGGGATTTCGAACCGGATCCCTAAAACAAACTAGATTACACAGTCAATACGGCTTCCATCGCATATACTGACCTACGAACAGCCTAACGTCATTTCGTTGCACGCGAATCGAACACACACACACACGCGCGCAAGATGGCGGCTGCTGTTAAATCGCCGATCCAACAGTACGAAAGTGATGATGTGAAAGATTTAAAACTTTAGCGTCCTCAAAACATATTTTAAATCTTACTTATATTAATGCTTGACGATTATAGTAATCGTTGCAGGGGTTAGGGTGGATAGGTAGGTAATGCCGTTTCTCGAATAACGTTGGATGAAAAATAGCGTTTGTCCTGTTGCCGTCTTCTGTCAGCCGAGGGTGGTTCTTACAGTACAATATGCCAACGATCCTTCCCTTGAAACACTTTTCTGGATTCATGTACGTGTTGCTATTTATTCCAGAGAAAAATCTTAATTGTGGCTGGGTGATAGCTTTAAAACTAATTAAAAATACTTTTACAGATAATAAAAATTTACCAAGCAAATCTACGAAAAATTAAAATTATGATTTTGAAAACCACTACTAGCTGTCATAGATGTCGCGAATCACCAATCAAAGATTCACCGGTGCGATTTGCTCAGCCAATTCCCGAACAGACCTCGAAGAAATGGGCCAATCATGGTAGGGCCGGATAATTTACTTGGCATGGTTGGTAGTATCTGTTTTTATCACCGGCTCCAGGGGGCAAAATGTCACAGTCTCTCCCCGCCGGGAAATTTGAAATAAAGTATGGTGGCATCGATGGCGTCATTCTGCCATTATAAAAGCCATAATACCTTCGGAAATTGACGAAGTGGTCGTGTGTGGGCAGAAGTCGAATGACTTATGTGTTGGGTTCAAATCGTTTTCAGTTCGTTACAAGAAAATTGAATCACGGATGAAGATTCAACCAAACTGGCGATAGATTCTCGAACAGAAAACCACGCGTTTTACTTAGCTCCACCCGTATCTACAACCCGTCTGAAAACTGAAGGCTGGATTAAAGAAAAGAAAACTTGATCAGCCAGTTCTAACCTAACTAAAAATTAATTTAACCTCCTAATCTAACCTACCATTTTTAAAAAATGGCTGAATTAAGTACTCTTATCGTAATTATTTTGTTTTTATGACGCTAATTAGTTTCTATCGTCATGGTGACGCTGAGGAACGTAAACCAAGGCAGTAACGCCTTGTAATTCAATTCGTTGTCGACGGCACCCTCGGTCGGCAATTGTTGAAAGTCAATACAAGTTTCACCCAAATACTTATTATAATTGGGGTTACCCATGCAATCAACCTTGCTCCAAACGTTGGCTTTTTCGCAAAACAACCGTAAGTGAAAATTAACTGAGATGGTGAGGCATTTTTGATTTGGCATCGATTATCATAGCTTCTGGTTTTGAGTTTCGCTATCTAGGGACGATCAAACGAAGAGGTTTTTGGCTGCAGCGAGAGGCTGGCAGTTTTGAAATAGGGCCCGGCTGTATGTTTGGAGTATCTGCCACGCACCCCCCCCCCCCCCCCCCGAGACGCTAGGGGTTAACGCAAGATGGTGGAAAAGGATAAGAAGGAGTGAATTTACGAGATGCAATTTCAACTGCTTGGTTTGCCCGATAAAGAATTGTGGAAGACGGTTTGCTTGTGGACTCGTTCAGACACGCATCAGTGCCTTTGTTATTATTATTATGTGTTGCGTTTGTTGTGGAACAATTGTTGTTTTGGTGACGCGTTGTGGTGAGGAAATAAAAATCTTTAGGAGGAGGATGCTGGGTGGGTGTGGGGGAGGAATGGAGACAGGAGAAGGCGTATGAAAAGAGAAACTAACAAAACTCTAGCCGTTAAATGAGGTGTTTCTTCTGTACAGTAGAACTTCCCGTAGCAATTACGATACTTTTATGTAGGTTGGTGAGAATAAATAAAACCTAGCGACTATGATATGTGTAGGTACACGCGCGTAGTGTGATCGGTGCTTTTGGACTGTTGGGGATATTGTATTGGTCAGTTAGAATCTCGTGATTCACCAGTTCGTCGCAACTAGCAATGACCTTTACGTCACTTTGGCTCAAGTCGATCTGAACTCCAGTAGACTTCTTAAGGGACTGGTCATTATTTATTGCCGGCGGGGAGGAAACAAATGAAAATATGACCACCCAATTTTCGTTTCGTCGAGGTCCAAAATGCGCGTTTCGTATGCCTATTGAGACTGTGCAGATGATTTCCAGTAGCCAAATTAAGTAGAAGCACTTGCACCGACATGATACCACTAATAAAAAAAATGTGACTTTTTTTTTTTGAACGAAGGCACAAGATTGAGTCATAAATGTTCTGCAAAACACCAGTGTTCCTTACATCCCTCTTGTGTCGAGTTTCATACAATAAGTATGATGAACGCACTGATTGCTGGTATGCCCACATTCGTAACATAATCAGTAACTGAAAGACACAAGACGCAAAGGAACGAGGAATCAAGGCTTTTCCAAAAAGTTTATAGAAAAAACTATAGTATTAATACTGACAGCTTCAAAACCGTGTAAGCATTCACATCGTATAGGGTCAGAACCTGAGGATTTTTTGTTGTTGAAAGTTTCATTCTTGAAGGCCCAATAATTTTTTTTTTTTTTATTTTGGTTCAATTTTTTGTGTGAAAAGCCCTTGACGGGGGAGACAACATATTTTGAGAGTCCCACCCCCCCCCCCCTCCGTCTTTCCCCCATGATAAGCCATGACTGGTCCCTAGGTCGAAAGCGCTTAAGCGAGAAGTGGGTACAGAAATCAGAAACCTATACTGACTTTACACCATATTCCTCTCACGTAGACTGCGTCTGGCCTAGGCTGAGCGATATCAGATTACCCACTTAAAATTCTTAGTGGCTGTGTTTAGCCCCTCTAGCGGGAGTGGTGATTGGCGTAGTCCTTAACCCACAATAAAAGGATTGCTTAGTAGGGTGAAGTGTAGAAACATTTTTTTTGGAATTCGTCATTGGCAGGGGGTGGAAAAGTTACTCTTGGTCATCACTATCACACACAAAAAATGTCATCACTCTGGCGTCATGTCTTGAAGTGCCCCAAGGGCCTGCAAGTTTAACATTGTACGGAAATGGGCGGAATGGCGAAAAAAAGCCAAAAATGATGATTTGACTTGTTTAAAATTTCATTTTAGCATTATCTCATTTGAAACACTTAAAAACTAAGAAAGGTAGCCGTAATGGCCCCCCCAAAAATTTTTTTCTGTGCAATAGTGTCGCTGGGTTCGCACAGGGTGCTTACAGTGCTTACAAGTCCTTATTTTAATTTTGGCATTTGTAAGGACCTTACAAGTAAGTGCTTACATGGTCCAAATATGGTCCAAAGGTCCTTAAAAGTGCTTATTTTGGGCCTGAAAAGACGACTTGTCTCGTAAATGTAATTTAATTTGCAACAATAAAAGTCTACTTTTAGTGCTACATTTAAAGAAAAATTTAAGGTTAGTGTATAGTACATTTGATTATTATTTAAAGTTTAAAACATTTATTTAAAAAAATCTTACCTATCCTATAACCTAAGTTATTTTCAAGCCATTACTGGAATCGTAACTTTTTAGGCACTATTGTTACTGAAAGGTGATTACAAATGGTAATTATAAAGTGCTTTTAAGTCCATAAAAGTTCTTACAAAGAATTTCTTTGATGTGTGCGAACCAGGTGTATGTGTAAGTCGTAAATATGAGCCAATATTGCCGAAAAAGCCATTTTGGCCAATTTTTGATGCTAAATTAATCTCGCAGTTTTTAAGAAAAATAAAATTCTTTGTAATTACGGCATCCTAACAAAGTTCCTGAGAGAATCGAATGAGATAATCTTAAAAATTATACTTTTAAAATGTCATATCATCATTTTTTGCCTTTTACGCCGTTCTGCCCATTGCCGTATAATGTTAGACGTGAAGGCCGTTGGGGCACCTCAAGATATGACCTCAGAGTGATGAAATTTTTTGTGTATGATAGTGATGTCCAAGAGCAAACTTTCCACACCCTGTCAATGAAGAATTTCCCCCAAAAAAGGTTTCTACGCGTATTGCGTAGGGGTGCAGGACGAGGACGGGAAAAGGGTTTATTGGGATAGAAGGTGCAGGGTTCGTTCCCGGATCCAGGCCAATTGATTCTACATCAGCAGTCTTATTTTACTAAACTGCATTAAAAGGCGTTAATTTCCCATTTGGCCTTGGCTTGAAGAAGCAATGTTTTTCCCCGCTTCAAGGACGATCAACGCGGCTTCTCGTGAAGTTGCCGCATATGGTTTTCATTAGGTTCGAAACCCAGAAATAAACCCAGCCTGTCGAATTACTCAAATCGGTCGCACATGTGCTGAGTTCAACCGTGAGCACACGTAGGGATGGTGGGACATTAATGGTTTAATTATGTAAATATAACTTAACATCATGAATCTTACACTACAACCCAAGTCTTAAAGCAATCGGCATTGCTTAGCTGAGAGCGAACAAAAAAAAAAAATCCAGCAACAATTAACAACAACAATCTAAAAACACGCTTCATATTCACGATAGCCAAAGTTTCAGAGCAAACAATGAAGCATAGCTGGAGGGACAATGCTGGTGAGGCAACAATTCACACATATTCTTTACGTGACGCTGGTTACGTTTCGTCTCTTATTTGTTTCTTCTTTCGTCCGCTGTTATACTTGCGACAATATTATACCACACGCCATGGCTGTTTGCTGTGACGTGCATGTCACGTGACTGGGCTAGTCCAATCAGACGGCCATACAGCCCTTGTTCTCGTTAGTTATTGGCTAACTTATGGTGACGTGTCACTGCAAACAGCCATTGCGCAAGGTTTAAAACAGACGACAGCTGCACCTGCGACCAGACGCGTGGATCGCTCAAGAGAAAGGAGGGAAGGAAAAGAGACGGGTAGGGAGAGGATATCGAGGGAGTGGAGGAATGGCCGACTTCACTAAATGTCATCAACGACCAAACTAACGCTTGGATCGCTTAAGAAAAAGGAAGAAAGGTGTAGGGACGGATGGATAGGGACAGGAAGCATAACCCTGGTCTAATGGAAAGGGAAGGGATGACTGATGGCAATGACGAAAAATTACCCATGTTAGTGAAAGTCCGGATAATGAAAGGTGAAAAAAATGGGGAACAAAACCCCTGCTTAACAAATTCACGGGCGAAACAAAACAACGATCTTAAATGAAGAAAATTACCAGTTCTAATTAAAGTCTGGGAAACACCAGGCAAGAACAGGGAAACAAAACCCGGGCAAAACAAAACCCTGGCGAAGCCGGGTACTAAAGCTAGTACGTGAATAAATATTCACAATGCCACCTGAGGACGATATAATAAAATATAAAAGCGATGTGCATCTAAATAAATTCTATGGACAGAACAATAGTGTATTTAACTCTCTTCAGTTCTTGCAATCTAATCGCTGACTTTATTATGGTCACTTTGTTATCGGCCTAGTCGATGTCAGGTGTCCGACAAACCTGGTGACCTGGCCGATAACTTCACCCGGGCTTGCAACCTGGTTGAGCCGGTTACCGTATCCAACTCGGATAAGAAGATTCCTATTGGTAGGAAAGTAAATTATGGTTACACAATGATATCAAAAAAATATGCATTATGGAAATTGATGTGAATTCAGAATAGTGGCCATCTTTTAAAATTGCTATGGGAACATAGCTGTCAGTGAAAAATAAACCATGTTAAGGTCCAACCCTTCACGTTATTATTAATCGACGTACTTAAGGCCATTAATAAACATCTGTAAACAGCGTGCAAGGGCGTGGTGCAAAGCTGTGCTTTGGAACGGCTATTATGGCATGCACATGATATTGATAATTTCCACACGCAACTGCGTTTCTTGTCGACGTTTTCCATTCCCTTCTTGTGACATATGTTGGTTTCATACATCTGACGTCAGTGATTCTTCATTACAAACAACGTTTACCACCAGGTGCGCTCGAATTCTGGTGCACGTGCAGGAGGAGGCATCACGAAAACCATCTAGCCGGAAACCAACTCCATTGTGCAATTTAGATTTGGGAATCATCGCCCTCTTATTGGGAAAACGGCGCAACCGCAAGGAGTGAACTCATTTAAAAATATTAGAAGATTAAAAGTTATATATTTAATTTTGACAGCCTTCACGTTGCATTGACAGCCTTCTTGCAGCCTCTCTCTCGTTCGTCAGCTCCTTTCCCCGAGAAATTCTGCTTGCAAATCAGTCACTTTGCCATCGTCCAACTCGGGTAGTTCGACTTTTGAACACATTTCGAGCTGTTGAGCTGTGAAGCGGCGCCCCTCTCGGCGACAGCTGCGACGCTCGTAATAGACGGCCGACGGCAAGATTTACTCGACGAGAAATCGCATTTTCGCCGCGCGTGATACCGGATGGACGGCAAACACCGAATGATGAATGGTGATCGGCATAAGTGGGCTCGGGGATGCGGAAGAAGGAGCTGTATTTGCCACCCCCTTCTCCCCCCCTTAACTCGGACGCTGTTTGGGTTTTATGGTTGAGCTTACTTTAGCGTCGGCGGGAGAAAAAAAAATGCAATAATAAAATGTCCAATAACCAAGTCGTATAGCGCCATAACCAAACGGGAAATACATGCAGCTGTCGGATTTTTGAAGATCTCCAACTTAAGTCTCCGGCGAGCTGGTATGGCACCTGAACGAATAGGGAGTGGGCATTGGCGATTTTATTAGAAAATCAGCGGAGCTTGAAATTTTATTTTTCTGGTTTATTTACATGCCTGAATTCCACTCTTATCTGTGCTCAGGAAGTTGAGAGTCGTAAATATTCTTGGAAAGTACGTGTAAATAAGTCGCACTCAGCCGACGAGTGTTACGGAATGAGGCGATTGAGTAAAAAGTGCAGTTGATACTTTTCCAATAGCCCCGCCTTAGCCATTCAGAATGTTATTAAAAGTTAACAGAATAACAGCCTTAAATTTTTATTCAGCACTAGAATAGTTAATGCATGGAATGCCTTGCCTCATGATGTCGTCAATGCAGTTTCCCTTCTTTTGTTTAAATCTAGAACGCGATCATCGGATCGTTCACATTTCCTTTTGAGATTCTGGGATTGAATTTTACGATATTTAAGTTTTTAAGGTAATTTTTGCGACTTTTAAGATTTTAGCATTATGTTTTACAATTTTTTAAAAAGAATTTAGGATTTTATGCTAACGGGTGCATGGGTACCGGCGTGCACTGGGGCGTCAGATTCGATAGGCGTCTTGGTTCCAGATGTACATCTCCGGCTTCTTACATTCCAGGGTACAATTCTGGTGAAGGGAAGTGTCTATGTACGGGGTTTTTCTCCGGTTGTTTCCCCGCTCGTTGCACGAGGCTTTCTTCCGGGTACTCCGGTTTCCTCCCTCATGTGGCAAACATAAGAGGACACGTTCCTGTTCCTTCGATTCCTACTAATTAGTGGGAATTAGCCTCTCTTATAAGCTCGTATTATTGTTATAAAGTGGCCTGGTAGATGAAACTTTAGTTTCACAGGGTAGGAATGTGAAAACTTCTAAATTCTCCTCATATCATTCATAATTCTCTGTATTAATATACAACATTATCAGTAGAAGTATAATTAAACCGTGGCATTAGCTAACTGTGCTGTATACCATCCAAAGTCGATCGTATGACACAGGCGTATACAATGGGTCCACGTTGCAAAATATAACATGTGTTTGAAACATCAGCTCTAGAGCGCAAAACGACGAAAAAAGATTGAAAGGTACTGTATCTAAATCAAAAATTAAAAGTATTACATGTATGATGCTTACTGGGAGTTCATTTGGAATTTATTGCTGTGACCTTCGTGATAACCTTATATCGCTGCATGCTAATATGATAACTTCGAATTCTTGATTTGTTGGGAGCATTCCAGAACCGTGGTTATCACTTATAAATATCGTAGGCAAGTGGGTGAAGGTCAGGTTCGTTTAAACCTTGGTCTCATCAAGCCACTAGCTAGTATGTATGTGTTTCTCGCTAAGGAGCACCGGTGTGCAAGAATGTTGTTATGTAATGTTTCACAGGTCTGGTCTGTTAGGCTTTTCTGAATCCGAGGGTTTTGTAGTCTCAACCAACTGCATACAACAGAAATTGTAATAGTTTAGAAAGAAGTAGGCTATTAATTGATAAGGTTTGCTCCACTGATAAGCGTACTCTACAGACTGGTGGCTTTTTCTGTAGGTATGATTTTTTGTTATTCGAATTTTGTTTTTGTGATCCCGCCATGATCAGATTTCCAGGGTAATTTTTTATGGAGCGAATAGAGAATCGTTTGGTCAGAAATGTCCTGGAAGCCTGATTATAGCGGGATCAAAAAGACAAAATTCGGATTGACGTATTTTTCCAATTGCTCAGGCTCTCTCGTAGCTGAGAGGGACACTTTTTGAGCGAAATTCCGAGGGTATTTTGCGTGTTACAAACGGAGTAAGTATGAGCGCATTTCCCAGATGCACATGGGATGAGAAGACAGCGGGTTGTAACCCGAAACCTTTTGCATGTGTCACATCAGATGGTGAATATGGATGCAAACCTATTTACGTTGCCTTTTGGACTTATAGGTCAGACTGCCTGAGTGGGGAATCGAACCCACGACCTTTGAAATCAAAGGCCCAAGTCCTACTGCTGATCCATACTGTGTGCTTTGTAAATGCTGCCTATGGACGTTTCCTTTTAGGCTGTGTCAGTATGGCTCAGCGGTAGGACCTTGGCCTTTGATTTCAAAGGTCGTGGGTTCGATTCCCCGGTCACGAAGTCTGACGTATAAGTCAAAAGGCAACGTAAATAAGTTTGCATCCGTAATTATTTAACCCATCTTGAGCCATTGGCTTTCCATCCTATTTAACATCAGATAAAAAGATAAACTTGCATTGTATTCTAAAATTTAAAAAAGCCATCATATCTTGTCTGCCATTTTTTCTTCCTTATAATGGCACCGAGTTTTGTTGGCTGCTAGTGGTAGTGTACTTTGCTCTCGGACCACTATATTGTTGTGATCAGAAACAGGTCTCCGGTTTATTACCGCTGAACGTGACCATCTAACATCTAACTAAACAGACATTGTTTTTTCCCCTTCACTTTTATAAAATGCGGTTGGTGTTGTGGCTGGGGTCACATCACGAACTTTTGCTAGTGTTGAAAAGGGGATATCGTTAGGTTGTCGTTTTATTATCGGAATTACATCGTTATACCGCCGTTGACCAATACAGAGCAGAAGCGATGGTTAAACACGAGTTCTTTCTCGAACGTGAAAGGAGCCTTATATGACTTCCTGGAACTGTACTTGAAGGGATCCTTTACGAGTTGGCGTCGAGCACGTCCGAATTAAGCCACCGTAGTGACCTTTCGTGGTCGTCTTTTATAGAGACACCGAGTTAGTGCTGCTCTTTTAGGGTTATGGTGTGAAGCAGGGCTGTATACCGGGGTCTCAAACCCATTTGGTGTGGCCTTTGGTACGCGCCGGGTAGAGCCTTCCCATCTTTACTGTCAACCGAAAATGCCTGACCTACTTTTGTGTGTGTGTGGTTAGACATCCGAGAACAGAACAGAAAAGAAAATGAAGTAGGTTTTCTGTTTTGCGGGCAGTCAATTTACGAAAAGGAAGCTTGCATGCCCCCCCAAAAATACCATTACACGTATGCTGATTTGTCACATACATGGTGAGTCAAAACGTGTCGACTCATTGGATTTGACAGGTGGATGATTTGGTTTAGCCACCAAACAAACATCGATCGTTGGTCACCACTGAGAGGATTATGTATTGAGAACATCCAGGGATGTACCTCACGCAGTCCCCTTAAACCAGAAGTGGAGGATTTATTTAAGTAGGCATAAAACAATACCATGAACAGTTGAGTGAATTGATTTATTGTGTTTAATAAGTACAGTAGGTATTACAAATGTAATGATATTGATAAGGCGTTTGGCTAGCACATGTTTGTGCAGGTGTTTGTAGCACATGTAACACACTTGTTTCCGTGAACCGTATGTCGAGGTTCGAACAAATATTTCAACAAATGTGCTGTTGGGTGTTTACCCAGGGTTACACATTCAATGAATCTGTTATTCTTTCCTTTTCACCGATTCCTGGGAAGGGGGACCACTCACAGCAATTGACGTAGACAGTATGTTTCTATGGCAGAGCGCCAGACATTCGTTGAAACATAAGTTCGATCCTCGACACACAGTCGAAGGTCGAATGACAGTGTGCTACAAACGTGCACAAACATGCGCTAGCCGCACCACCTCATAGAAATCGTTAAGTTTGTGCTCCTTAAAGTAATCAATAAACCGATTCACACAACTGCTCAGGGTAATATTGTATGCAGTTAAGCCAACATTTGTATTAATGATTTTTGGTCATAACTCGTGCTATTGTTGACCGATTTTACCATGCCGTTTTCACCATGGTTTGACTGACCGCACATATCTCCAATTGGGGCCAATGCCATATTCTTACAGAAACCAGAAGTTGAAGATGTATTTAGGGAGGCCGAGTGAGGGCAACCCTGGATGATCTCAATACCTGGTCTCCTACGTGGGGACCAACGATTAATGTTTGTTTGGTGGTTAAACCAAATCATGCGGCTGTCATGTCCTCTGGGTTGCCAGCACGTTTCTCCAATTGGGACTAATGCCGTATTCCTATATAAACCAGAAATGAAAAATTAATTTAAGGAGGCATAGGGTGGCACCCTTGGCTGATCTCAATACGTAGTCCCCTACGTGATGACCAATGATCGATGTTTATTTGGTTGCTAAACCATTATGAGGCTGCCAAATCTACTGGGTCGATACTTTTGACTCGCCCTGTACAAGCAAAAATGCTTTTTTAAGCATATGATTCATTGTTAGTGTTACGTTGGTTTACAGAGAATTTACTTGGAAACTACAAATTTCGTATTCTTGTCGGAGTTATCGATTTAACATGCATGGTAACTCGTTGTTAGTACTGGCTGTCTGGACGCTAAAAAACTACTTTGTACGGCTGAAAATAAATGAAACTTCAGTCCCCGAATGCTACGATGGGTGTTTCTTAATTTTACTTTAATGGTTTTAGGTCCTTAGTATAAAAATGAAATATTAAGATTTAATAATAATTTCTACTGTAAAGTTTGTTTCTTTAACCATGTTGAGCCTAGTGTGTGTTTGTTTAGGGTAAGTGGTCAAGTCAGGCATCTACATGTAAAGAAAGCATCATTTCTGCATTAAGTAGACACATGTTGTACCCCAAATTTCAGTTATACGACAGCACAGAAACTGAAGTGAATAGATAATAGCTGTTAAACAGCGATCGTCTCCATGAATAAAGTGTATTTATTTTGGTATTTAAGTGTGTTTTATGAGAGGGGAAAAATAGCTTAATGTGACATTAATTTTCATTTTATTGTAATTTTTCAGGTAAGTGGCTTCCAATCTCTTTCACAAGTAACCTGAAGACATCAAGGCAACAGGTAACTGAACAGCATATTGTGTTTGTTTCCTCTGGGTGTTGTTAATGACACGACACTAAATCCAAAATTGTTATCCTTAATCCCATTAACAATAAAGTCACGAATGCCTTGAACAATACAAAACATATTGCTATTGACCTAAAAAAGGCATTCGTCACTATATAGATAACGAAATAATGTAAAAAAAACTATACAAATGTGGTATCTGGGTCAGACGTTTGGCATATTAAAGTGGTCATCGTGGCTGAGCGGTGAGGGAAGCTCAGCCTGGTTGCTAGAGGTTTGCGGATCTCGTCGAACCCTTGGAAAGGGGATCTTGGCAAAGTACCCACCAGGACTGCAGGCCAGGGTAGTGTGAAAGGCTACCATGCTCCTTCAGTGGCTATGGGAACTATTCCAGCCAATTCTGGACAATCTTTCGGCCCCTACGATGATCGGAGGTTTCCTGGTTCAAATGCCCAGGTTGTCTCCTCCCTTTACCAGATATTGTTTGTTCTCAAAAAAGTCTGGTAATGTTCAAAATTGAGCCGGTTCAGCCACACAAGCATTAAATTGCTTCGGCTGACTTAAGGCTCAAAGAAATTAATTAAAAAAAAAACTATCTGACGAGTAGACTTAGCTGTATTAAAATTGACGACCAAATAAGTGATTGAAACGAAGTAACCTGGTGTTCCACAAGATTCTGTTCTCGGACCAATCCTATTCTTAATCAACGTTAATGATAACACGAAAAAAAGTTTTTATAACTGTGTGCTGACGATATTTTCCTTATGTCTATTAACTACAAACAAGATGTAATAATTCAGAACTTACAAACCGACTTGGATACAATGAATAATTACCTTCTTGTGAATACCTTACTTAAGTGCCGAAAAAAATAGTTTTCATGCATGTCACACCTTCCCATACGTTCAAAAATACATGTTTCATAACCTTACACCGTTCTGACTGAAAATTACTCTGAATGCACTTGTCCAGAATTAAACCAAGTTTTGAATCATCAATTTCTTGGATTGGAAATCTATGATAACTGGAAATGTTTTAACCAAATTGAAGCAACAATTCGTAAAATTATAAGAATAATACCTACCACTATGCATGGTCCGAAAGCTCCTTGACAGTCCTTCAAAAAATTCGACCAATTTGACCGAAGCATGAGTCTTCTCAAACGTTATAGGTATGCTTGCACAATTGTTGGTTCTACACTAGGGCTAGCACGTTAATCGATAATTCGATAATATCGCGATAAAAAAATCTTCGTCGATTATCGTATCGCACTTTTTCTGATTTATCGAATTATCGTGAAAACCCCCAAAGCTTAAATTGGAACATCTCGGAAACCGTAATAGCTAGAAACAAGTGGTTTGTGGCGTTGCGTGCAGAATTACAATTGCTCTCCTAACAAGTGTGCAGCACTGTTGCTAGCCACTTTTCGTGACAGAAAAGTTAGTTTAAGGAAAACAATATTTGAGCATATTTCAGCTCAACTTCTAAATTGTTTCTACATGATGAGGAAGTAATGGGCAGTGGTAAGTGCATTTTCATGTCTACTGGTAAAAAAGGCGAGTGCCACACAATTCACCTTCGTGAAGGTTGCACTGTAGGCTTCAGCAAGGTTTTTAAATTAACAAAATAAATATGGTTATTCCAGCCTCGAAATTTGTTTTATCAAGATGTTATCGATTATCGCGATAATTAAAAAAAAATTATCGGATAAAAAAAATTTGTATCGTGCCATCTCTACTCTACATCCACTGGCTATGTTGACAGACTTACAAAAAACCTTAAATAAAGCTGTCAAAGCCCTTTTTCCTCCTTATTGGCAAAGTCCCCACCGGGACTGCCGGCCAGGGTAGCGTGAGAGGCTACCATACTCCTTTCAGCGGCTGCTACTAGGAATCTATATCTACTACTAGAAATCTTTATCGAAAATAAATATTCAGATTTCAAACACCATTCCAACTAGTTCGATGTAACCTATCAAACTAATATCGCAGGACCACCAAGACACAACAAGGCTTGGTTTAAAAACGCCATTAAGGTGCAACTCTTATGGTATAAGATGCTCTGCGTTTGTAGTGCCAACAATCTTCAATGAAGTCCCCGAGGAGCTTAGAAAATCCATCACGTTTCGAAAAATTTAAAAGAGGTTAATACTGGCTGCTTGATACTGAGGGAATACAATATCGCCTACAATAATGTAAAACAATTTTAAACTTCATATGCATCTAAATACCATGTTATACAACTAGTAGCCTAGATACTTTTTGTAATGTAATGTATTTTGCAACAATATTTATTAGATTTTTGGTATTGTGTATAATATGTAGTCAGCACACACATGCTTATAGCTTCGTGTTTATTTGAATGTATACGTGCTGTACTCTCGTTGCTGATTAAATTAAATTATTATTATTAATATTATTAAATTATTATTATTAATATTATTTTTATTATTATTATTAAGAAAAGTTTTGAAAACTAAAAACAATAAACAAATTTTATACAATGCCTGGATGGAAAGTCAGTTATGGTATGGTATTGAAATTTATGGTTTAGCATCAGATTATATAGTTCAAAGGCTTCAAAATATACAAAATAAAATAGTAAAAGTTAACTTATTAAAACAAAAGAAATTTATAAAAATCTAAAAATTCTGTCAGGGCTCAACTAAAACACCAAATAATAATAACAAAGAATTATTTTGAGAATAAGCATAAAAGATAATAATATTGAAAAAAAGCAAAGCTTAAGGACAAATACTAGACGATACGAGTTACCAAGATGGACAAACAAATATGGATTAAGAAATAAAATTTACTGTATACCATTGAAATTTAATCGTTTAACACAGGACTTATTAAATATCCAAGTATAAAAACCTTGACACCTTGAAAAAATTTTACTTAATAACTAAATGTAATAATTTAAAAGATTGAATAATGAATGAACAACAAAAAATTAAAAAGGAATTTAAGGACTTAACTATATTTATAATATTGTCATTAATTAATTAATTGAATATACCTTATTTATTGTATTTATTTTTCATGTATTTGTGTATTGAGCTCTTACAAGTTCTGCATGAACTTCGAGCTTGTCTTATGCAATAAATTATATTATTATTATTTTACTATTACCGACTATTTTACTATACCGACAATTATAAAATAAAACTAAATAGGAACGTAAGGAAATCTAAGGATTGGTTAAAACGGCCAAAATGGAGAAACTCGTATGGGAAAAGAAATTTACCTTACATTGTACCATTACACTTTTTAATAAACTCCCTCCAAATCTTGGAAAAACACAGTACTACAGAACAAGAATGAAATCTGACATTAAAAATTGGATTCTTGTAAAAACGCATCTAACTACATAAATTATACATGATTAAAATTTAAATATATCACTAAAACTTTTAACCATAACTTTTTGGCTCACTTTTATAGAAGTCGTTGCCATTAATAAATTATGTAACATAACCAAGTCACATAAGTCTTTATTATTAATATTACTATAACTATTATTTATCTTATACAAACTGTTAAACTTTGTGCATATGAATTATCGAGTTGTATTTTGTAAAACTATATTATTCTTTTTAGCACACACAAGTTCTTAAATGAACTTCGTGCTATTTTTCTCTCGTTAAATAAATAATAATTATTATTATTATTATATTACTGGTGTAAAATAACGAAACCCTGTCAGCACCATCACTGGATGTTCTCATCATCAATTTCCATTTTCAAAAGGTCAATAACTCTTCTTTCCGAGTTCCCCAGAGTTCGTGAACGTTAGTCGTTCTAACGCCACCGCCTCTTTATTGTCTTACGTGGGCGGCTGCAACACTGTGTCTGCTCACTTGGGAAAATTGCCAGTGTTCACAAGGCACCACGTGGCACAAACCTAAATGGAAATTTGCTCGCTCGCCCCTGCAAACCCCGATGTTTTGGTTGCTTTGGTTGGGAAGCAGAGGCAGTTTCTGTAGGTAGCCGAATCTAGACTGTACCTCTCTCTCCTTCCATTGATCTGTGGCCCAAGGCGAGAAGGCAGAAACGCCACGTGTGGTGGCAAGGGCGCACATTCGAAAAACCAGGCCTGCGTACACACACACTCACACCCACAAGCACACGCAGCCTCAAGGGAATGAAATCTTTCCGTGATTCATACAGCTTAGTCTGTAAGAAGGGTATAGTGGGAATAAATCCCTTACCATCTTCTGTGCGTCGGGGTTGGGGAGGGGGGGGGGGGCCGGATTCGGACTCGACCCTACGGGATTACCAACATGGTAGCACGTGGTTAGTTTAGCACACCGCCTGCTACATCTTGATCAATAAAGCTCTGGATTCTATCCGATAATTTTAGTGAAGGGCTGTGTACCATGTATTTTCCTTTTAGATTTACTGGTTAAAAGGACTCCCCCCCCCTCTCCCCAGCGCCATTTTTCTCGATCCTCAAGTGCGGCCCCAAAGTTTTATTTACGTACCGTTAGTCATTCCCTAGCTAAAAATCCGTTTTAAAATATGGCGTCTAGGAGATTTTCTGTTGAATATTGATAACTTTATTGTACTGCGTCCCGTACGTATATGATCCTTTGCGCGCCTACAATACCCATGACGTTTCATTGTTTCCGGTTGTGACGACACAGTTTTTGCGTCAATGCCGTCACGTGACCCGCAATTCGTCTGCTAGGCCAGACGTCGTTCACGTGATCACGAGAAGACGAGGGGCGGAAGTGACGTTGTAGTATTACTACGCCGAATCTCGTGACTGCGCGTGGCTGTTATAAGGCAGGCCGGATGTTGCTTTAAGTCATTGGCCGAGCAAGCGAAGCGAACGAGGTCGAATACTCGACTGAATTTAGATTTTGTATGTCTGTCTGTTTGTTTGTTTGAAAAACGGCGATGTTCTGAATTTTGTTGTGGTTTGGAGCTTTGGTGGATGAAATACAGGAGTTCGAAAATGCCTACTTCAAAAATGTTCACTTATTCGGGTTTTTTTCCGTTAGTTGGCTAAGCCCATTTTAGTATCGGTGGTTTAAGAGCCCGATCTATAAGGTTAGTGATCACGAGCACTACAAAAAAGATGCAGACCCGCTTGTCACAACAAGCGTGTGAAAAATGCAGAAATAATTATAGACGGCAAAAAAAAACCCACTGTTACAGCGCGGTCGCTTGAAACAATGCGGTCGCTTCTTTTATCATTTTCTACAGCAAATCTCGCACGTTGTGGCAGAGCTACCTATATGTGCTTGTAAAGGTCGGTGCTGAAATCGTTCGCTTGCTTGGGTGTTCGCTTGTTTCATGTTCAAGAAATGTTAAAGATGCAAACGATAATGCAGAAAAATGATTAATGTATTAGAGAGCCTCTCGCTCGGAACTTAATTTTAAGTCTAACAGTGCAATTTGACTGCAAATCTTTGCTCATCGCTGGAAATTAATGCTACAAACTATTTTCTTAAAGCTTAACACAGATAAAGATGCCTGGTTTACAATCAGTATTTATTCCAAGGTTCCACAAGCGTTGCAGTTGAAAGTGTGCCATCAGTCACAAAAAACACAGCATGGAGTGACTAGTGTTTAAGTCGAGGTAATGGCCAACCTCCTCCCCGTTTGTGAAATGGCAACAATGTTGTAGCAATGTTTAAAATGACTGTTTCACTTTGTTCTTTATCCGTGTTGTTATTTATAATACATTTAATTTGTTGTCTATTAACGCATTCATTTAATAGAAAAGGGAAATTAATCGTAAATAAATAACGGTTGCCTATCAAACAGCTTTAGGCGAGCGAGAAGGTCTCGTTGCGTAAACGAGCCCTTAGTCACTCGCACAGTTAGTCACTCGCCCCCGCTAATAACAATTTAAGGAATATAATAAACCAACATGTTTTCTTTCTCCAAATTGTGCTATATTCCGGCTGTTGGTTCTAGCAGTTGGGTTAACCCCCTACCATGGTACACCACCCGTAATGTAGTATTGCGGTGGTGTCTGTTGGTGATTAGTTAAACTATCACATGCATATGATATGCATTCTAAAAAATCTGCGCCCATGAAAGAGTAAAAAAAAAAAAAGTAAATTTCACAAAAGTATTTTCTACCCATTTCATAAGAAAAAAAAACTTTTAGCTTTCCGTGACCTCCACACAGACGGCTTCCCTCCCTGAACCCTGCTGGAGATGTAGCTTCTAAACCCCTAGGAAAACAAACATTTCCTATCCCCTCCGGGGTCAACCCATTAACGATATCAGCATTCAACACGTGAACCCTTGAGGTTTACTAGTCCATTAAACGAACAGGTATTGACCTTAGATTGGCCATATATTTCCATATGGTCATGGTCGCTCCAAGGTAGGTCACGAGTGCATCTGAAAGATGTATGATTACACAGTTACGTTTGCTTGCAGTACACGCTTCAATGTTCACCTCTTCCATATTCAGGAAATGTTGGATGATGCAGTGTAAGAATCCTGATTCATTATTTCACCATACTGTGGCATGCATGGGCTAATCTTTCAGGCAAGCTTTACAGCGGGCAGGGAGGGGGGGAGGTGGAGGGAATTGAGGCTTAATGGCGTGTGGACAGCTATGTCATTAGCGCCAACCTCAGTCACAGTGCAGTGGTCCGGGCCGGTAGGATCCTTTAACCTCATGTGTATGCAAAGAAACGAAATTTGCTGTAAATAAGAATAAACGAAGACCCACAGTGTATCCAACATTGTGAATGGCTAAGGATAAGGAGACAACAGAAATAATGACAAAATAAAATTCACATTCATCTTGAGTCCACAAATTGAACTTGGCTATTTGAATTGGTTAGGCTCCAATGCATTAGGTCATTGTGCTTTCTCGATACTACCAACATCAGCCTTGGCTGCTCGAGACGTTGGCGCCAGTAAAGGATGTCTTCTTTCATTACTAATTACCTGAACACGATTAGTTTATTCGAGTTTGAACCTCTGACTGTCTGCCTGTCTGTCTGGGCGATTTCTTTCAATCTGATAATGTTCCATCGATTGTTTGTAGGGCTTGCATTTACTTTGGCAGACCCTATGGCCAAAATCTTACAAAACACTCCGATGGGCGTTTGGCAGTTGATTTGATCCCAAACCGTTCTTATTCCAGTCTTTAAAAAGGGTGATCCCTTTGTGGTGACTAACTACAGGCCAACCTCTCTGACGTAGATGGAATTTAAAGTGATTGAGAAGATCATTGGTGTGAGTATAAGACATTTCTTTTAAAAAAAAAAGGAGTGATATCATATCAAAAACTAAAACTGATAAAAGTGGCCGCCAAGTTCCGGATGGTTCGGCCCTTCACAGGAGTGATTTCAACACACCAAAACATTCGCCAACTTAATCTCACCGAATAATACATTGGACGTTAAATGAAAACTTGAACATTGCTACCGAAAGTAGCTATGTTCTAGTTTTTATTTAACCTTCGAACTATTATTCGGTGCGAGTAACTTGGCGAATGTTTTGGTGCGTTGATATCACTCCTTTGAAGGGCCGAACCATTCGGAACTTGGCGGACCCTCTTACCAGTTTTGGTTTTTGATATTATTGCTCGTTCAAAAACCAATTTGGGTTTTTACTCAGCAAAGCTGCTGTTATTAAGCTGCTTCGTTCCCTACGATTTCTGAGCTCAAGCTATGGATTGGGTTACTCCATATCATATTGTACACCTGGATTTTACCAAAGTTTTTGATAAGATCTCTCATGTTAAACTGCTGCGTCGTTTGAGACATGTTGGCATTGGTGGTAAAATTGTATGCTGGATCACTTGCTACCTTAGGGACGAAATTCAGCACGTGAGAATTGAGTTGTCTCACTAATCCGGTATACTTGGTAAAATGGTGTATCACAGGGTATTGTGCTTGGTCCTCTGCTTTTTGCCATTGTCACTAATACTAGACCTTCCCAGACTTGTACCTGCTTACTTTATTGTTTTGCAGATTATTCTAAATTGGGTGGTATCATGAATGACAACTTCAACTCTTTTATGGAAAAAATGCTGCACAATGTCAGTCAGGGCTGGATCACTTGCTACCTTAGGGCCAGAATTCAGCATGTGAGAATCGAGTAGTCTCACTAATCCGGTATACGTGGCAAAATGGTGTGCCACATGGTATTGTGCTTGGTCCTCTGCTTTTTGCCATTTTCAATGATACTAGACCTTCCCAGACTTGTACCTGCTCAGTTTACTGTTTTGCTGGTTATTCTTAATTGGGTTCCTCTCATGAACCAACTCTTTATGGAAAAATGCTACACAATGTCAGTTGGGATATCTGAACAGGGCTGGTGACAGTTACCGAGGCCTGGCTCATATTGACTTTTTTTTTTTAATCTTTGTATATGTAACTTGATAACTTCAATAAGGAAACTTAAGACATACGACACTCAGCTTAAAGGTACCTGCATCCCTTTTGGCTTTCCTGTATGACTCGGTGATCAACTTAGCTGAGGTCGAAATTCCCCGGGCCCCTAAATTCCCCGAGCCCCTAAATTCCCCGGGCCCCTAAATTCCCTGGGCTTGGTGAAAACTGTTCCCCTTGTTCCCCCTTGTCGTCGACCCTGTATCCGAGTCTGAAGACTATATGTTCAGTGCCATTTTGATAAATTCAACTTTGTCGGTAGCATTTTTACTAATGGTTTGTAATTCTTCATACACTGTGCCATGATTACATCGAAAGCCATTTCTCCCATGCCGGTGCTTTCATTTTAAGGATGAAAATTGTCTTGTTAAAGGATTTTAAAACTTATGTCAGACCAATTTTGGAGTATGGTTCCGATATGTAGGGTCCCACCTTAAAAAAGGCATTCATAAAGTTAAGAGGGTGCACTGAAAGTCCACTAAGTATCTACCAGATCCAGGTTGTTACAAGCTTACCTATCATCAGCGTCTTGTACGGTTGAACCTGGAATCACTTGAAATCGGGACACTTACTGTCGACTTGTGTACTAGTTATACTTATTCTGTCAGCTGTTTACCAGTATGGAGGCCCCTATTCACTATCCAGTTGTTGATGGAATTGTTTGCAATGCTTACATTTGGCAAATTTGTTAGTTCAACTGGCAACGTTTTCAATATAGTTGGTTTATAAATGGTCTTTGCGTTTTAATCCATAAGTATCTTTATTAAAGGTATTTGCAGTCTTAATGTTTTTATTCGAAGAAACTTAATTTTACGAGTCTCTTTTATTTTAAATTTATTATCATAATACTTTGTCTTAATTATATAGTCTCTTTACGTTTAATACGTTTAAAATTGTATTGTCTTCAAATAATTTAATTGTTGAATTGCGTACGTTTCCTTCTGCAAAAAGTACTTGAATTGGTTAATGAAAGTCATGTTGTTTTGGCAATAAGGAGGGAATTATTAACACCCCTACTTTTTTTTTTATTAATTTTTCTGCGTCTCAAGTCAGCCGAAGCAATTTAATGCTTGTATGGCTGATCCGGCTCAATTTTGAACATTACTAGATTTTTTTGAGAAAAGAAACGTCTGGTAAAGGAAGGAGCCAAACCAGGGGATTTTGAACCGGGAAGCCTCCGATCACCGTAGGAGCCGAAAGATTGTCCAGAATTGGCCAGAATATAGTTCACATAGTTGCTGAAGGAGCATGGCAGCCTCTCACGCTACCCTGGCTAGCAGTCCTGGCGTGGACTTTGCCAAGATCCCGTTTCCAGGCATTTGACTAGATCCACAAACCTCCAGCAACCAGACTGAGCTATCTCAATGGTCAGGCACGATGACCACTACACCTACTCTAGATTTAACAAATGAAGTTTTTGATATTGATGTCCCGTGAGCGGCCTACTCAATGGGCAAAAAAACAATATTTCGTATCACGGATTAGTAGCTTGGCAACGGGCATCGTTTTTCCTAATTGCAGCTGCTTCAAATTGAGGAGGGGGATCCGTGTTGCTACCTAGAAGTAAAAACCATGCGATTACACACAGTAAAACAGGTAACAAACACAATAACAGTAACAAACCAGGGAAACCATGCTATAACACGGGTTGCAACTTTCTACAGGTTTGCCCTAGGTGAGTCGGTGTCTGTGAAGTTTATATTGTGGGGAAGTGCGTAATAAAACTGTTCTGCGAGGAAACGCAGTATTGTACACAGTGTTTGTAATCACTTTTCTCATTGAGTTGTGATCGACTCGTTTTGGAATATATGAGGCAGCTTTAATAAAGCAATATCATCTCTATTGTCTGTTGATCTTTCCATTGGTCAACATAGTATGTCTCTGTTTACATTTCTGAAAATAAACAGACAAAGCCTTCCTTTGATATACGTAATGCCTTTCGGCGTTTTATCTGGAAGGATTGCGACAAACTTTATTAACATGAAGTACTTAGATAAACAAACGCCAATTGCAGCTGCTCTGGGGACTTGAGCTCTATGTCTTTTTGTTAAAAGTGGTCGTCGGAAGTGTAGGTATACAGTTGCTGAAAAAGACATCTCTTTTATTTGAGTTGTGCTGCTTACGTAAGAGAAACGTCACGACGTTGTTTATCTTAGAGTCACTCTCTTGTACTGGCACGCACACTGGTAAAGCGTAGGTACTGGAGACTGGGGATTCTTGTCAGTATATTTCACTGTGCAGGTGGAGCGAAGGACGCGATTTCTTTCTCAGTTGGCCTTGGTTAGCGCACCCATGACCGAAGATAGTTGATATGTGTTAGGCTAAGCAAATTTGTGTATTTGTTAAACAATCCGAATCTGGAATAAAAAAAAAATAAGGAGCCTGACAGCTCCTACTCGCATACGCACTATTTTAAAAACCAGATTTTTGCCAGCCTAACATCCTTTTTCAAGCGTTACAGGCAGATCAGCACGTCAATGTATCACCAGGGGATAGTAACTCTACAGTCGCAACGTCTCCGCACAGAAGGGTTCCTAGCGCAAATAGCGCTCACTGCTTTTTCAAGGACCGCAGAGAAGTACAGACAACATGGCGCTGTTAACCTCAGCGTAAACCGGCCCACACTGGAGTTCAAAGATACATTGCTCTGTCGCAAACTGCCACAACTATTCGTGATATTTTTATAAACCGCCTATGGCAAATGTTCTCTCCTTCTTGTTGTTAGCCGGCCATTTTTAAGCTGCGTTATCAAAAAGTTACGGTGGATCATTGGGACACACGACAACTTTTTTGTACACATCCCAAACTGACAAACTCAACAGACAGGTACGTAAAATCCAAATGCAGTCGCTATTCACCCTAGCTCGCTTCGCTCTGTCGGCCAGTTATATTGTAGTTAAACAGGACGGAAAGGCAAATATGCTCGATGAGAGTGTTAAATAAATACGAATGGATTCGGACTTAAATGTCAGACTGCCTGAGCAGGGAATTGGACCCACGACCTTTGAAACAAAAGGCCGAAATCCTATCGCTGAGTTATCGTGGCATGGCCAAACGGAAACGACCACAGGAAGTATTTAAAGGTACAGTCGACAAAATTGCCAACGTTTGTGTATGGAAACGAATTCCTGCAACAACGACTTTAAACAATGCGGAGCCAACAATGAACTCTTCTAAGTGGGAGACAGGGAACAGCATTAAATGACGTCAGCCAGCAACAATGAACGCTATACAACAAAAGGACCAACAATTCGAATTCATATAAAGACCATTTAAATGTGCCAACCCAAAGGAAATAAAAAAAAGTGAAATTATCGAATTAACGACGGTCCTTTTCAGTTGCTAAGGCTGCTTCGGAATGGAGAGGGACAATTTGGCTAGAAAATACCTAGGATCTTTTACATAAAAGGAAACGTAAATGAAAAACGGCAAACACCATTCTTAATACGCGTTAAGATTCGATGTTCCTTGTGGACTCAATACGACCAGGATTCGAACCAATGACTTCCTAATAACTGCACAAATGCCCATATGGCTCAGACGACAGGTGCATCTGTGCAGTGAAAATGTGGTTCGAACCCCGGCTATGAAATATAAATCCGAACCAAAGGCCGGAATCTTAGCTATTTTTCAGCGTTTGACTTTCAGTATTTTCGTTACTCCTGTACAGGGTGGTCCACAAAAAACTGACGACCCAACATTTTCTAAGTCCAGATTACAGGGTGGTC
>JAHWFP010148829.1:28841-46006 GCA_023313725.1 Lithobius niger
AGATTACAGGGTGGTCCACAAAAAACTGACGACCCAACATTTTCTAAGTCCAGATTACAGGGTGGTCCACAAAAAACTGACGACTCAACATTTTCTAAGACCAAATTTTCTAGTTAGAACCCCTCAAAACCAGGAGAGGACAGAAATCAAATCAAATGAAACAGGAAGATTTCCTTATTTCCGTCTTCTACAGGTTCTGTGGGGTGCTAACTAGAAAAGTTGGACTTGGAAAAATTGTGGGTCGTCAGTTTTTTTGTGGACCACCCTGTATAATTTACAGCGATTTGTGAATATTGATTAAGGTGAATCTGCGTGACGAACGACTAATTATTAAAAAACAAAAAGTACGGTAAGTAGATTTAGCCAATTGCACGCAAATCGTTGCGTACAAAATAAATAAGAGATAAGAAAATAAAACACGGATGGGGATACGTTTAAATAAAATCCGTAAGATTCTGCAAGCCTTTCTTATGGACCTATATTTCTTTGAGATGCGTGACAGGGACATGCGCGGATCCAGATCTGGGCGGTGGGAGCGATCGTCACTCCTAAAACTGAACCACACACACGAGCTGATAATACAGTATTGTTTGAAATCATCTTCATTGACTGTAAATTTCAGCATTGTGATTCCCTATACAGACAGGCACACTTAACAAAAGCAACATATTTAAAGGTTTTTTTACGTTGGTTTTGTCCTTTATTTATTTTTTATTTTTTGCTTTTGTCCACTTTCATTTTGCTTTTATCCATTGTTAAACTATGCGCAATACAAAAATGGACGCAAGGAAAATGAAAATGGACGAGAGCGGAAAAAACAACGTAAAAAAACCTAGAATTTTTACTTCTTTACCCTGTTTCAGACATATTTCTAAATTTTTAAGATAGCAGAAAAGCTCGAAGACGAAAATCAAGCATCGAATAACGAATCTCAATGAATAAAACGAATTTATTGATTTCTAGAATGTTTAGTTTAAACAGGAATTGGTGGATACAAAAGCTTTCTTTTACTGGTAAAAAAAAGTAAAAAAAGCAAGTGTTATACAATATAAGTCTTGGTTCCGTGTCCCCCCCCCACACCCCCACCCCATGTCCCATAAAATTTGTGAGCTTGGGCCACGATTGTAAATTATGTTTTCGACTCCCTGTGAAATCGCCCCTCCGAACATTTTATTTTAGATCCGCTACTGGACAGGGATTCGAACATTGAAACTTTGGTTCACTATTCTGTCGTTTTCATGGAGATGGAGAGGTAGGTTTATTAGCAAGAGCATCAATCAGACTACTATTTCAGAGTTTGTGGATTTCACACGACGTCTCAATAAAACATGAGCCCATAAAAAATTGTTATTGCTAGTGTAGCTTACCGATTCTTAGCTGTCTCGGTATTCTGTACAACCGAAGTGGCTGGGATGACTACAGTAGTGACCTTGTCCGTCCTTGTGTCGCCTCTTCCAACTCCGTAACGGTACCAGATAGATACAAACGGCTTTCACTATTACATTCAGAATCCAAAAAAAAAAGTTTGAAAACTCGGCAAATTAAAACGTCGTTGCTCTTAATAGCTAATATACTATCTCGACGTAACTCAATGAAATAAGAACATTTGAGTGTCGCATCTACAGGAACACGCGCAACCGTAAAAATCAAAATGATTTCATTAACGACACACATTAGCTTAATTTAAAATAGTTTAGCTACCGTGTTATATGGATGAATAGGACTACTCTCGAATCAAATTGTCAGTTAGCTGCTATATATGGCAGGCCTAAAAGCTGAAAATTAGGCCTTAAATCACGATACCACGTCAACATCAAGTTTCCGCATCGTGTTGAATAAGTGTACTGAATAAGTGTATAAGTGTACTGTTGAACCCAATTCTCCGTTAGCTGCTACTTACGAAATTAAAACGGCAAGTAAAAATTAGGCCTAAAACCTGACAATTAAGTCTAAAATCAAGACTAGGCCTAAAAGCTAACATGTTTTTAAGCGGTAATTGTGATGCTTACTATTTATAGATTATAGTATAATAGAGATCTCTGTTGCAGTGCGTGTAGATGTGTGCGTCTGTATTTGGAAAGTGGCGGAAATGTACAGAAGACCAGTTGCGACTAGGAGTCGCTGCAGCCGCTTGTTTGTTAGATGATTTTAGGTACTCTGCTTCGTTTTCTTTACCCTTCAACCAACTTTGATTTTGCACTTTTTACTTGTAAGTAAATTTGAGGCAGTTAATTTGCTGACATGCAAATTTTTTGAAAGGAGTCCTACACTTGCGCTACTTATAAACCCACGACTTGTTCCTTATTTTTAGGCTAATTCTTTGGAAAAATAATGTAAAATTTTAAATTTTGTCAACTTAAAAAATTAAATCAAACATCTTGGTTTGTTTCTCCATTTGAACATAAATAAATGCTTTACAGTTTCTAGGCGAGGGGGACCCTGGTTAAATAAATACAGATGAAAACCTATTTACGTTGCCTTTTGGACTTGTATGTCAGACTGCCTGATGA
Source organism: Lithobius niger (assembly GCA_023313725.1). Classification (NCBI taxonomy): domain Eukaryota; kingdom Metazoa; phylum Arthropoda; class Chilopoda; order Lithobiomorpha; family Lithobiidae; genus Lithobius; species Lithobius niger. Next base: position 31,352 of record JAHWFP010148829.1, read on the forward strand.
CTGTAAGATGTTTTATTAAAAAAAAAATGACCCACTTTTTCAAACTCGGAATTGGATTTTGGATTTGGATCCACAAAATTGGTCCTAATTCTACTCTTTATTAAGCACTACATAGCGCTAGATGTTGTCAGATTTCGTCCGTTTTCAATCGGTGATAGTGCCACTTTAAAGGGCTGTGGAAATGGTTTGCGTCTGTGTTTATTACACATAGTCCTGTCTTATAAAGACATTTGCAACGTAATCTTTACACACTTAACGTCATTATTACCGCTCCATTCTGTGAGCTGAATGTTTCATTGTTGTCAGCACATTGTTTAAAAGACATGTGTTGCCGCAGATTTTTGTCCTGCGTAAACGTTAGCAACTTTGCTTTCTGTACACGCATTCGGGTTGGCTTTCCTGTATGTCTCGGTTTTGCGACAGTAGTTAAAACGTATGTAAATGACGCCAACACATTGATATTCTTGTTTTTTTCTTTCATACGAGAAGATTTTGCGACAATAACTCTAACCTTTGTAAATGCTGCAAACGCTATTCTCAACGAGTCGCACGGCGTACCGGAAGGATTTATGTCCCTTTAACGCGCATAAATATACGTATAAACACGCACTTGTGTGTTCCTTTCGTTTTCAATTCGTGGGTGGGGCACAAACAAAAAAAAGTTTGAAAGTGGCGATTGGAAAGTGTATGTTTATATGTACGTGTGTATAGAGCAGTGACACGACGTAGTATTATTGTATACAACTCTATGCTGGAGCCTTAATGGGTTAGCTGCAAGGGGCACTGCAGAGAGAAACGGAAGGGCGTCATACTGAAGCCGATGCTGTGAAGAGTGATTTCTTAGACCTAAAACGCGCGATTTTTGTTGTTGGAGAAAACAACGTTATTTTAAGCCTAAGAAATCCGCTCTTCCGTTGTTTTTCCCTCATTTTTATGTAGTGCACCTTGTAGTTATGCCCTCCAAAACCCATACTGGAGCCAATATGGCGGCAAATGTCACTGTTTGGTGTTAAATGCTGCCTATGGATGTTTCCTTTTGGCCGGGTCAGTATGGCCATGGTTTTTCGATCAACGTCTTTTGGGTAAAAGACCCAAAAGACGCTGATCGAAAAACCATGGTATGGCTTAGCGGTAAGACTTCGGCCTTTGGTTTCAAAGGTCGTGGGATAAATTCCCGCACAGGCAGTCTAATATTTTAAGTCCAAAAGGCAACGTAAATAGGTTTGCATCCGTGTTTATCGTGGAGACGCCTATCTTTTTGCCGTTCGTTGTTCGACTTCAACTGAATGATGAGATTACGCTACGTGAACCTTCGCTCTGTGCTGGATTTTAATTAATCAAAATCCATACGGCCACGTACGATGGATAAACATTGCAAAAGTTAATTGGATTTTAGTAATCTAAAACGAATTTACTAGCTCTGCAGTAATACAAATATTTAACTTTATTACAATTAAAAAAAGTGAAAAAAAAAAGGAAATTTCTATTCTAGTCGTACAGCATAAATTTAGCACGCTTTACCTTAAAAATTTCATTCTATGCAGTAAGTCAAGTAGAATGCAGTGCGCGAAAGTTAATTAAGTTTCACAGCCTGGAGTCGTTGCGATGTTTTCGCTTCCACGAAAATCCTTTCGTTTCATCAGGACGTGTACGTTTCACCTGCACTAATTTTATTTTTCTTAGGAAACCCTTATAGGACTTGTTTTATTTTTTTATTATTTTTTTTTTTTGCAACTTTCTCCGTATTTCTTAAACATATATCTTATTGAGTATTTGGCAGAATTTGCCGTAGTTATTACGAAAGCACTAGTTCAAACTACAGGATGGTCATCGTGGCTGAGTTGTGAAAGAGCTCAGCCCCCAAAGCAGAATTTTCTGCCACTGTCTGCGATACCAATTGTCAGGGAAAAATTGTCTGCAACTAATCTTCGTGTGGTTACGTGCATATTTATTGGTTTTTACTGAATAACTGTTCAGTGCTATATTCTATTAATCTGGCTCTTCCACCAACGGAAAGGTCTCATCGAGACGATTAAAATGGTGTATTGGAATGTCCAAATCAGTCAAAAATTGGTGAAACGGCAGACATTTGATCAAAATGGCACGTTTTTGTCTGCGACTGTGCCAGATTATCTGCGACATAGTCGCATGTCGCACCCTTTTCTGCCTTCGGGAGCTCAGCCTGGTTGCTGGAGGTTTGCGGATCTGGTCGAACCCCTGGAAAGGGGACCTTGGCAAAGTCCGCGCCAGGACCGCCGGCTAGGGTAGCGTGAGAGGCTACCATGCTCATTCAGCGGCCATGGGAACTATTCTGGCCAATTCTGGACAATCTTTTGGCCCCTACGATGTTTGGAGGTTTCCCGGATCGTATCCCCGGGTTGGCACCTCCCTTTACCAGATATTTCTTCTTCTCTAAAAAGTCGGGTAATGTTCAAAATTGAGCCGCATCGGCTGACTCAAGAACTTAATTAAAAAAACAAAAACAAAACATTGTCAGTTCATGTGATGAACTTACCTGGTAAACTAGATCGGTTCGGTAATTTGAAATAAATACAGATGCAAACCTATTTACGTTGCCTTTTTGACTTGTATGTCAGACTGCCTGACCGGAGAAACTTGACCGGCAGTCAGGTTTGACGTGGTCTCAGCAACACTGTTGCATCTGAAACCTTGCAGGAAAGCTTATTCGTGTTTCTTTGCTGTTTTGACTTTGGTTCACTTTAACCTTACCTTAAACACTAAAGTGTCCGCGGCCTATCTTGAGTTCTCCACAGAACGAACACAGATAATCGATTGTACGTTTTTGGTAGCAGAGTGCCTTTTTGATATCCAAGATGGTTAAAAAAAAAAAACAATGGCGGCCGTCGATTAACGCCGGCCCTCCAGGAGGACGTAGCCGCTCATAAAATGCTTGCAGGACTCAAGAGCCGCGCACACAATAAACGATTACGTTTTTAACTGCCTGCTGTTACAAAGTACTTTAAGTGTAGATGGTTTTTTTCTACTAAGTTTACGTGCGTCTTAGTATTTGTCAAGAAGTCAACCGTACTCTTTATTTAGCAGTGGTAAAAGCAACAATTCTCCCTAACAAACAAACAAACAACAAAATGCTGCAGAATCAGAATTCTTTTGTTGCAAAGGGCTGGTGACTCAGTTGGTTCAGGTCTGGCAATAAGAAAAAAAAAATGCTGTCTTTAAAAGTAGTATTGATGTTAATTGGTAACTCTGAATTTAGTAGTAGTTTCATGAAATGTTATTAGGTAAATATCAACGTCATTCGCGCCTTTTTTCTTTGTCAACAAGAAACGTTAAGCTGTACACTAATAATGACTTTTATGTTCTCATGCGACCAAAGTTTCTCGATCAAACGAAGTTTCAGCCATTTCTGTCGTATTGTTATTTTTCCCTAGATGCCTGAAAACAGCCAAACTGCCTTAGCCGTAAAAGACGCGTGTCTAGTGGTCGCCATTTTAATTAGATAGAATGAACGTTAATGTTGTCGTTGAATCTTAGCGGGCGACACGCTAGCGTGCGTCTTAATACACCCCGAAATTAAATTAACATTCTTCTCGTACAAGTTGTCTCCCTTCTTCCACTACGAAATTCATGACTTCATTTCCAGCATAATTTTGCATTAATTTTTTTTTTTTTACTTTTTAATTTGTTCAATACGACACTATTGTTTAATATGACACTATTATTAAAAATAAAATAAAAAACTGGCTGTCCATCCGTCAAAAATACCGGGATTGAAAAATTAATAGTATGCATGTGTTAACCCGTCTTTTTGTACGGATGGACAGCCAGTTTTTTTTTAATAATAGGTCGTACTACGCAATCAAAAGCATACGTCTGTCTCCATCAGTGCCCGTCCAGCTGAGTACATTATTTAAGTAGAAACGTTTCATACATTGTGTAAAATATGTGTGCCCTGGCTTTCATCGTTATTTTTGCGATTAGTTATTTTCAGAAGAACCAGTAATCTAATAGTCAAATGATCGAGCACATTTTCCTCAGTGTTAAAACTTGTCATTTTTTTCTTATGTCATTTTTCAACCAAAAAATAATGCACGTTTGAGGGGGGGGAAATGCCAATATGCGCACATCACTGAAAAAGAATAATAAACAGTTAAAAAAAAAAAACACACACGATGCGATGGGTTTACATCGATTTTTCCCACAGGAAGCTTAAGGGCTCAAGACATTTATTCCACGAATAAAAGCTTGCTCAAATAATGAAAATGCCTAGCAAACACTAATAAATAAAACGAATAATTCTCTTCAAATAAGCGCCCGTTCCATTAATAGCACGTGGGAGACCAGTCGCGTGCAGTTGCATTCATTTGCACCTCAATGCACATAGACGTAGACGCACACGTCAATTTATGAAAAACTGACGCTAATCCAAGCAAGGCCTTTATTCCCGTAATTTCGCTGTTCAAATTTAATTGTTTCTTTTTTTTAAATCTTGGACGGTGAGAAATCCAATACGGATAAACAAATAAAGAAAGAAAAAAATCTTAATCGAAGAATAATTTTAAGAACGAGCAGCTAAACAAGCAAACAAACAAACATTTTGCGTCTTGGATCACGGGAGATGATTAAAAAGGGGTTTCCAGACAAACAAATAATTTCGCGGAAAACGTATTACGTTATGCATGTAAGGCGCATAAAATCTCAAAAACAACAGTCTAAAAATAGCGCAAATTTACCAATATTTAGAAGCCCGTAAATGTGCTCGAATAAAAACTACTTGCTAAGGTGTCAACAGCTCTACAGATAAGCAACGGACTAAGCATTAGGAGAATTACAATTAAAGGCGCACTTAAATTATTGTGTGCGCGGCGTATCTTGAGTCCTGGAAGTATTTTACGAGCGACTAGGTCTTCCTGGAGGGGGCGGCTTTAATCGACGGCCGCCATTGTTTTTGTAACCATCTTGGATATCAACAAGGCACTCTGCTGCCAAAAACGTACAGTCGGTTATCTGGGTTCGTTCTGCGGTGAACTCAAGATAGGCCGCGCACACTTTAACCCTTTGACTTGAAGATTTCGCTAGTGGTAGTAATGCAGCGCAGAGATGAATTTAGTACTGCAACAGAATTCAAATCAGTTGGAATGCTTGAGTGAGGTTGATATACTTGATGCCTACAGATAGCGGCTAGCATTCGTGCTGCGTATGTCTTTGTGAAGCCTTTCTGGCCAGGAGGTAGCTTCAATGACGATTCCTCTCACTCACAAATGAAATCAACTCCAGTATCAATGCATGTTTGGCTGCGGCAGAGTTTGCCTTATCATTAGACCTGTTCTTCGCAGACGAACCACTCTTAGAACGGCCAACAAAATGCTGCCTTTCTCAATTTGCCTTCACGAAACCTCTTTCCTCACTTTCTCATTCATTATTACAATATTGTGTATGTTTATGAACAAACACTAAATCCCAATAGTTCGGTGTCTTTGAATTTCAGTATCTCTCCATGCCTTTGAAGGCCGGTCGATTTTGACGTGACGTGATTTTTCATTAGCGGTTTCTCTTTGAGACATGGAGTAGTTTCCTAAACTATTCAGAAGATCAGCGGCTGATCAGACTTCATCAAAATTAACGTTACGCTTCAATATTTTAGGAATAATCTCGAAGCTTCGGTGTGCTTCCGCCGCTAAGACGACTAATTTCGCCCTTCGCATCATTAGATGTAACTGCGTAAATTTTTGAATACCAGTGTTTTCCGTACGCTTTATAAAACCTACATTAGGCCATATCTTGACTAGTGTGCAGTGCCGGACTGACCATGTCGACTACTTGGCGATCGCTGACGTCGCGAGGGCCCAGGGACCGCGCAGGGACCTCCAGCCGAGGCTGAAGACCTGTAAATAAATGTTTGTGGAAGGAATTGGAAAAAGGAAGTGGGCACGCCGTAACACGACGCGGCTGTTTCATTCATTGGATCAGACTACAGAGAGCAGCAGATGTGCTTCTTTTTGTTTTTGCTGCCAACTTCAGTGCATCTTCGTGTTCTTATTCAGTAAAAAATGTTTTTAAAAGTGTTCTTTTTTATTATTTTTTTTTAAATTAATTTATTTGAGCCTTAAGGCAGCCGAAGCATTTTAATGCTCGTATGACTGAACCGGCTCAACTTTGAGCATTACCAGTCTTTTTTTGGGAAGAAGAGATATCTGGGAAAGGGAGGAGCCAACCCGGGGATTCGAACCGGGAAACCAATCATCGTGGGGGGGGAGGAGGGGCGAAAGATTGGCCAGAATAGTTCCCATAGTTGCTGAAGGATCATGGTCGCTTCTCACGATCCTGGCAGGCAGTCCTGGCGGGGACTTTGCCAAGATCCCTTTCCAGAGGTTCGACCAGTTTTCCGCAACCCTCCAGCAACCAGCCTGAGCTCTCACCGCTCAGCCACATGACCACTATTCTAAGTAGTACAGCCAATTAGAATTAAGCGCAAAACTACTGACATATGGAGGTAAATGCAGTGCGTACCTACCTACACACTGATTTTCATTAGTAAATTATGAAATCTATACATAATTAGTACATAATACATAATTTAAAGCCAGTGCTCCCACCATGAAATCACTGGCTTCAAATTTGCAGACGACTTGAAGCTTGGGTTTATGGAAATATTCTTGCCCTTGGGACTGAAATTAATCGTGTTTTGGACTGGGCTACTAATTGGCAACTTCCCTTATCTATACTTAAATGGAGTAATGCATTCCATGTTGGAAATTCTGTCTTTCCTACTTGTTAGATAGCACCGTTTTGCCCAATGTGGAAGAGGTTAGAGCTCTTGGCATTTTTTTGGTTCACTCCAAACCTAAAGCCTTCTCTTCATTGCCACAAAATTACAGCACCGGCTTTTCGTCGGGAGGCTGTTGGAAATTGTTGCTTTACGTCGGGCAATCTTCGTATGGGCGTTCAAGGTCTTCGTGTGCCCTCTTTTAGAATATGCATCCCCCGTGTGGTCTCCACATTTCCTGAAGGATATTGATTTGGTGGAATTGTTCCAGAGTAGTTTCACAAAAGGGTTTGCCTGGTTTAAGAAACTTGTCTTCTGAAGCACGTTTGAGCGTTGCAGGGTTGGAAACACTTGAACTGCGAAGATTAAAATTTGATCTTCTGCTTTAAAAATTTTTCATGGTTTTCTTTCTGTTGATTTGCCATTATTCGAGGTTCGTTCTGCGAGTGTAACTATTGTGCGCGCAGCGTAACTTGATTCCCGCAGGTATTTTATGAGCAGCTACATCTTCCTGGAGGGAGCGGCTTTAATCGACGGCCGCCATTGTTTTTGTAACCATCTAGGATATCAACAAGGTGCTCTGCTATCGAAAACATACAATCGACTATCTGTATTCGTTCTGGGGCGAACTCAAGATAGGCCGCGGCCTCTATAAAGGTTACTCTTGTAAACTTGAGGTCCCCCAGTCTAGACTTAATTGCCGTAAAAATTTTTTTTGTGTGATCAGAGTGGTCTCGGCTTGGAATTCGTTGCCGGAGGAGGCTGTGTCCGGGAATTCTCTGTCTGGTTTTAAACGTGTACTGCACGGTGGCTCTTCCCCTCACCAACTTTTGAATAGGAGGCATTAGCTACCCTACGACTGTTTTGGGGGACTGGTGTTAGTGGCTACTAGCCCTTCCATTATCCCCTCCACCTCTGTGGAAAACTTTATTATTATTATCACAAATTCCTAATTATTTACAAAATATTTATGAAATTTTGGGAATGGAATGTCTTTATTTAACCGATTTAGGAATTTTAACATTATCCAGTATGTACGCCCACCAAATTACAGTTCAAATAAATTCAAGTATTTTCCAGCATTGATGTTTTGTCGGCTATAGAGAAGAAGCAATAGTGCCACAATAACTATGGATCTCGCATTTTTAACTATCTGCAAGGCATACTGGAGAAAACAGTGTAAAAACATTGGGAGTCTTTTGTAAAACAATGCTGTGACGGAGGATTTCTTAGGCCTAGTAGTCCAATCCCTTATTCTGTTAAACTTATATTGTGGCTGTAAATCTGAAAAGAAAAGATATCACTTTCTAAAAACTGCAACAGCCGGCGACAAATCAAAAAAAAAATCGCTATTTTATTAGATTGTTGGCATTAACTTGACAAGTTTTTACCTCCGTGAATCACCAATGACCCTTGTAGTTAACTAAGGAAAGATTCACAGAAATATTCCACTTGCCGAAAATTACTACAGCTGCCGGCAAATCAATGAAAAAATTGCAATTTTTCTTTTAGATATTTGGAATTAACTTTGCAAGCGACACTAATGATTTTATTGAGAAAACTTAAATTTGTGGTTGAAGGGTACAAGTAAAATGGGGCCTCCTGACCGTCAAATAAAACCACACGTGCATACAAGGTCACAATCTTAATTTTCAACCGGTAACTTCCGGTCTTGGTCACAATAAAAATGATTTAAGGTAATAAAAACGTCAAAATAGTGCTGCAACAACAGGAGCAGCCACTCTGATCTCCACCGTTCTGAGCTCACTTTCAAAATGGTGGAGCTCAGAGTGGCTGCTCCTGTTGTTGCAGCACTATTTTGATGTTTTTATTATTTTAATCATTTTTTATTGTGACCAAGACCGGAAGTTACCGGTTGAAAATTAAAATTGTAACCTTGTATGCACGTGTGGTTTTATTTGCCGGTCAGGAGGCCCCATTTTATTTGTAATGTTTTTACCGCCATTAATCACCAATGACCCTTGTAAGTTAGCGAATGAAAGATTCTCAGAAAGATTCCAGAAAAGGAAAGATTCTCAGACAAATTTCCAGGAAATAAAGACATTCAGAAAGATTTCACTTGCTGAAAATTGCAACAGCTACCGACAAATCCAAAAATTCGTGATTTTTTTAGATTGTCGGCATTAACTTAACAAGCGACACTAATGTTTTTACCTCCATTAATCGCAAATGACCATGTACTTAGCGAATGAAAGATTCTTAGAAAAATTCCAGAAAAGGAATGATCCTTAGAAAGATCCCATAAAAGGAAAGATTTTCAGAACGTTTCCAATTACTGAAAATTGCAACAGTTGCGGACAAATCCCCCCCAAATCGCAATTTTTTAGATTGTCGACATTAAAGGCGCCGATTGACCATTTCGAGAGCGTTGCCCATATTCTAAACACAGCATCCACGTTCCAGATTCTCCGTCATCCAATAGGCTGATGTGGGTCACGTGATCTCGTTTTAGTTATGAAAATTTGTGGCGCTGCTGCAAAGTATGTTATTTTTTTTTTTAATTTACCACTATTTTCTTTATATTGCTCGAAGATCCTGGTTTCCCTCCTCTAATCAGTGACCCTTGCTATTACCTGAGGACTGGATGCAGCTGAGCCACGCAACGATTGAGGCGTTTTTGCTTACTGCTCCATCTTGTAGCAGTCACACGAACCTCCAATCAATCCTTTATAAACTAACCTACTTCACATCATACACTTCGTATGCGTTTCTAAGCGTTTTAAGCCTTATTAAGCATCGTGAGCTTTTTATTAAGCTAGCCTTCGTTGACTTTATTTAGCACCTTTGCTTGCCGCGCCCATTCATTATTCATGGAGAAAGAGTATTTATGCACAGGCATGTCTAAATAAACAATCGACAGCAGTCATCGAGCTTCGCTTCGTTTCCGTGCCTTCGCGAGATGATCACCTTTGGCGGCGCGACTTGGCGGCTTCTCTTTAAAACATTGATGCACTTCCGGTATTATAGCGGCGCCATTGAGGCCAAGCGGAAGTGAAGCGGCCATTGATGGGGGACGCGAGGGCGCGAAAAGGGAGGGGGCGGGCTCCAATCGACGCCCACGTCCACGAAATTACCGATAATCATAGGTCGCATGAGGAAGCGGCGGTTCTCCCCCCAGTCTCTTCATTTAGAAATCTATGGGTTACCTCTGGGTATACGGGGGTATTTATAAAACACGTGACATGCTGGACCAGCCCAGGCAGGACCGCTCGTGTGCCCAGCCTCACCGCAAATTGGTTTTATTGAGCGCTCGTAAAAGCGGACGTGGCGAATAATTTATTACGGTAATTCGCGCCCCTGAGGGAATAAATGTCACTTAACTTTACGTCGGTATTTTTACGATTTAACTACCGCCACTCCCTCCTCTTCCCCCAACCCCTCCGCAATCCTTCACACCAATCGGTTTTTTTCTCGACTAGTATTTTTTGGTGGTAATGATCGTTAACCTGTATTGTGGTTGGAGTCATAGAGTGAAAGGTTTGTGGGTTGTAACTAACCTTTTTACTGGTTTCTCGAAGGTATAGTGGTAGCACCAAATGAATTGGCCACTCCACACTTTTTGCTTGCCCGTTTGTCGTCGGAACTGACATCGGTTAATACAGCCAGGCATTTATGGTTAATTTAACAGCCAGGTGCTATTAGTTGCAGCGATGTAGCACAGCGGCGTTCCAAATCGTTTCACCTGATAAAATGCGTGAATTGGGGCTGAGGCAAAAGGGCACATTTAAGCCGTGACTAGCATATCGTTCCGTGCTGCAAAGCATTACGATGGCGAAAGTATAGTTTCCATGGTAACAACACGGGGGATAGTTATCTACCATAAGGGCACGTTTATTCAACCACTCGCTTTTGCATTCTCGCAGCTAGAAGCTAGAAATCACCTCAAATTCCAACATGGCGGCGGTTTTATGTCTGCCGCCTCGCAACGAAAACATCAAATAACGTGAGTTCAGAAGGGTTTGGGAAAATTGTTTCGTCATGAGGAATTCTTTATATTATTGGCACGGATTATAAGACTGCAAGTATTTACTCAAACGATGTCGGATTTAGCTAATCCATTTAGCGTTGTTACCATGGCAATGTCACCTTTGCCATCGCGATTGAGTTCTAGCTGCGAGAATGCAAAGGCGAGTCGTTGCATAAACGCGCCCTAACGCCGGGTAAAATGCATGCAATTATACCCCTAATTTTTCCTTTTCATTGTTGTAAACTGAAGCTTAACAGAAACCTGGATTTTCCGTTTGGATTTCTCCAGTTAAATTGTCCCCCTCGTCGTCTACTCTTAAGTAGTGGGGCAGATAGGTTTGGGTTCGTCTCTCTAAAAGTATAAAGCAAATAATCTAAAAGCAGTGCCGTAACTAGTTTTTTTGAAAGGGGGTGGCCTATTTTACAGTAGTTTTATGTACGAATTGCGGCACTTTCTAAAAGACTACGGTACCGAGATTGTGTGGCGGATTTAACTGAGTTATTGTATATTACTTGATAATGTATAGGTTATAGTGTTCTGTTGCTAATTGTTTTGTGGAAGACGATCATGCGAGGGTCGCGGTTCCTAAATAAATCCATCTAAAAGACATATATAGGGCAGTGACACTACGTAGTATTATTGTATATAACTCTATGGTGGAGCCAGTAACTGGGTTAGCTGCAAGGTGCACCGGTGGGGAAAAAGAAGAGCGTCGTACTGAAGACAATGCTATTAGACTGGATTACTTAGGCCTAAAACGCGTCATTTTTATCGATTTGTTGGCAGTTGCTGACATTTTTAAGCAATTTGGATCTTTATTTTCCGATTACAACCTCGTAGCATAAGGGATTGGCGAAAACAACGGTTTTTTTTAAGCCTACAAAATCCACTCTCAAAGCACTGGCTTGACTAGAAGTGCCGTTGTTTAACCCGCCATTTCAATCTAGTGCCCCTTGCAGGTATCTCTCTTGTAGCCCTATGACGTCACTTGACGCAGCTCTATTGGTTATCGCCTGTGGCCTTCGACATTGTTAGTTCTTTGCATGAGGGAATCAGGCGATAACTTATTTATCTACCGATGTCCGCATCTCTGCCCGACAATGAAGAAGCACGCGACTCCAATAATGACGTAGTACACGGAGTAGTCTAACAATGCAAGGCGGAAAGAAAAAAAAACGTTTTCTTATGCATATAGTGTTCTATTATGGCTTCAGATTTGAGTCGAGGATTTGTTTTGATTTGTCGATTGATGGAGATATTTCCAAAGAGGTTACGTAATGTAATGTTGGAGATGGTTGTGTCGAAAGTCTGTGCGCGAGATCGCCACGTTGGGGCTGTAACCCCCCCCCCCTCTTTGCTCTTTTTCTTTGATTTCTTGCTGTTTTGGTAGACAGAATCATGAAGAAAATCTATTAAAAAATCAAACATTTAAAGAAAGGCTTTTCGATGATCCGTAACACCGATTAGGCCAAGCCAAAATAAGGCACGTCCCAAAAAAGGTCCCCAGAAAAAGCCCCATCCTTTTTTTTTTTTTTTGTGTGTTTGCTGTTCAGCAGGCGCCGTTGTCGGTGCGTCCGACATTTTACATGGAAACTAACCATCTCCACAAGCAAAAATAAATGGACCGGCGAAACTACAGATTTTAAAGAAACTTTTAAAGGAGCAACTTAAAATTTTCACAATTGGTGTCATATTGTAATGAATTTTAATGCTTGAAATGTTAACCGATATTGCCCGTTTTCAGTATTTATTACGGTGAAAAATAACTTGCCGTTTAGAAAGTACATTAATTTAACACAATGGGACGTGTAACACTGGTTTCGTTAAAAAAATAACCGGAGCAGAGAACAGCCCTTGTTAATTGTTGGGTCCTGCATCGTTGTATTGTAATCGAGTGTTGAGAACTAAGGTGCTGATACGAATGCCAGAAAAACAATTGTCTACCGATATCCGTATCTCGGCCCTCTGGTAACAATACAAGGATGCAGGAACACAACAATGGACGGGGGCTGAGAACTCGGGGTTTTGTATCACGAGGGAATTTGTTTTCCCGGGTTTGTCCGGTGCCTGGCTGGACTTTCATTGCGGCGGATAATTTTTCTTTTCTTTTAGATTCGTTGTTTTGCTTAGCCTTGGAGTTTGTTTTTCGGTGTCGGGCAGTGTTTGCGTGGAATTTCATTAGGTTGGACAGTTTTTTTGTTTTTTGGGGGATTGTATTTTAGTTGAATTAAATAATCCCCGCTTTTTTTTCGGCATGTTCATTAGGTTTTGTTTTGAACTCCAGCAGCTATTGGTTACGTAGCTTTCATATCGGGACGGTGCTAGTGTAGTATACGGTGTATCGTCATTTTACTACCAAGGCATAACGTCTACTTTCAATTAACACAACATTTTTAGGTTATATTAAGGTAGGTTAACACACCTAACCTAGGTTAAACGACATAGAAGACCTAACCCACGTCGAAAGACGCAACCTAACCTAATCTAACCTAAAGGTTTTTGTTTTATTTGATGGTAGACACAACTTGTAGTTGTTTCATGACGGTAGACCATATTTTAAATTAGCACCAGCATGTCGTATTCTCATAGCTATAATTTAATCGCAATGACAAAGGTGCCGTTGCCATAATAATAACGCTATCTGGATTAGCTAAATCCCACATATTTAAAGCAAGTACTTGCAGTCTTATAATCCGTTACACTAGGATTAATGAATTCCACCTAACGAAACAAATTGTTGCTTCTGGATTCGCATTATTGACTGTTTTCATTGCGAGCTGGCAGAGCTAAAACCGCCGCCATGTTGAAAAATTCCCGTGATTTCTAGCTAACTGCTAGAATGCAAAGGAGAATCGTTCCGTAAACACGCCCTATTTTCCAAGTCGCGTTTTAAAGGGACATAAATCATTCCGGTATGTCGTCCGACTCGTTGAGAATAGCGTTTGCAACATTCACACAGCTAAGAGTTAATGTTGTAAACGAAGTGAAAAACGAGAAAATCATCTTGCAGGAAAGAAAAAAAAATCAAGAAAATGCCAACACTGTTGGCAACATTTACGTACGTTTGAACTAATGTCGCAAAACTGAGTCATACAGGAAAGCCAACAGGGACGCATGTGCCTTTAACTATCGTAATTACCTCTTTCTTGCCAATCAGAAGATCCAAAACAGACGCCATATTGAATTTTCAGGATTTTTTCTAACTTCAAGCTGCGAGAATGCGTTACGATCTTCTTGCATAACCGATTCCTAAGGACAGGTCGTTTACCTAACAGCATTTTCTCGTTTTTTTTTTTTTTTTTTTGAGGGCATTAGACATAACTTTACACCAATGTTCGTCCAATGTTTACCTCCGTTCGTCAAAATGTTCCTATTCTTGTGCGAAAGGAACATCTGCGCTACCGGTTGTCAAACAATTCTAGAAAACCACAAGAAGTAATTTATTGGGCGAGCAAATGGTTTACTGGCTTCAGCTTAGTGCATAAAGATAAGAAACATGAGGTCGCGCGCAACGGTCTTTGCATAAAATGGCGTCTCTTCCGGTTCCGGAGCTCGAGTATGGCGCTGTTCGCTTTGGTGGTGGCTATGCGATCGTTTGTGGGTAGAGAAGTAAAATGTAAAAAGCTTGAAATAGCAAACAGAATCACATGAACGCGTTTAAAGCTCGTTTTGGTGTACACGGTTGGGGCGGCCGTTCAAGTATTACGTCATCTCATCAAGAAAAGGGGGTAGGGGAGGGTTTCCCTACTGGTGACGAATCCAGGCCAGGAAAAGAGGAGGAGTGGCCAGTAGATGACTTACGCACCACTACCCCATTATAACAAACTTTTAGAGTGTGGAAATATGCAAAACAAAAAAAAAAACGGGTATGAGATAAGTGAGGAAATACAAGGAAAAAACACCCCTTCCCGGGGGGGGGGGG